>PVLD010007460.1:0-20178 GCA_004027595.1 Dinomys branickii | reverse complement strand
GTACAGTTTCTTAATCAAAGTCTCCATAACTAGATTGTGATTTTCCAGGATGCACTATTTGATCCCTTTCTTCTTTCTGTACAGTAATCCTAGGTAGATTCATGAACTGAACCTGCAAATGCTATTGTCCAATATATTACTGTCTAATACCCTATAAATGTTACTGTCCGTTACTGTGGTTTTGAGCTGAGCCAGTAGAAACCTTTTGTAATTGTGTGTCAGAGTTTCTTGTACCTTTTCCAGGAAGCTGGAACTGAGTCATTCTCAGAACTTAATGCTTGTACAACCTAACATATCATCTTTAGTCTAAAATGAAATATTTTATGCTCTTGAGGCCTACGTGCTACAAGATGTGAAAGGGTTATAACTGAAACACTCACTAAGTGGCTTGTTGCAGCCAAGAATGCTTATTGGAATGAGCCGTAATATATGATGAAACCAGAAAGTTTAAAACACACCCTTTCTTTGCCTTAGGGCTTGCCCTGAGTTGTCCTCCCATGTCAGAGCTTGCTGCATACAGAAAGGCAGAACACTTGCCCTGTGTTATTTTATTTCAGCCATTCATGTCATTGTTTACTCCATTACATGCACCTACTTCAAGGCCAGGAACAAAGCTTTCTATATCTGTTTATTGATCTGAACACGGAACCAAAAACAGGACACAGAAGACTGGAATAGGATGTTTACATGGAGCAGAGAGAGTAGGCATAGAATTTTTAAAGTGAGAAATTATAAGCATACCTTATTTTAGTGTACTTCACTTAATTGTGCTTGGCAGGTTTTTTTTTTTTTTTCACAAATTGAAGTTTTGACAGCCCTGTCTGTCACAGCCATTTCATTTTTCCGAAAGCATGTGCTCACCTCATGTTCTCTGGGTTACATTTGGGTAACACTTACGATATTTCAAGCTTTTCATTATCTGTCACAGTGATTTATAATCTGTCACAGCGATTTGTAATCAGTTATCTTTGATGTTACTGTTAGAGTTGTTTTGGGGTGCCATGAACCTCACTCATATAAGAGATCAACTTAATCAATAAATATTGTCTATGTGCTCACTGCTCCACTGACTGGCTATTCTCTCATCTCTCTCTCTCTGTATTTCAGGTATTATTTATTTTTATTTGTGAAGTTACAAATGCACATCAGTAACCTATTTTCCCCCATGTGGAACCTGATAGGAACTCTGCAATGAACACGGAGTATCCGTATAGCAGCTCCTTCTTCAGAGGCTCACTACAAGTTTGACATTTTCTGTGTAAAATATCAGCAACTAAAAAGTTAAAAGCAACTAACATTTTTAATACTAAGCATTAGTGGTTGTAGGATGAGAAATTAACATTTTTCAGATTAGGTGATAATTTCTTTACATGAGTTAGCTCTTTTAACCACCAAACCCTGTTAGTTATATTTTATTATCATTATTTTATAGATGAGAAAGATGATCTTTAGGGATTTAAGTACCTCAGAGTGGAGGGCAGCAGAGTTAGTGAGTCTGACTATAGTGTTTTCTGCTAACCATTTCATATGCCTAAGAATTTTTACGTGTAAGAAGTTCCTAAGAATTTCCAGGTCAAGAACTGAAGGGTAGTGATAACTCTGAGGTCACAAGGACTCATCTTTCTTCTCATGACAATCCCCTCGGCCAGTACAGTGCTAGTCATTGACGACTTGAGAACAGATAGTTGTTTGTCAAATCTTGAGTGGAAGCCATAAGTAAATATTTTACTATAACCTTCCTTCCAGTGACTTACAGCCTTCAGTTTCCACAGACTCCACAAAAAGCAAACACACAGCGCTGCCACATACCTTTCCATTGGTGAATCAGCGACAATTCATTTTTAGAAATTTCACCACCCCTGAAAATTTTGCTATCTTCTTGCAAAGTAGCTGTTAAGACTCTTTCGATGGGTCCTAAGGCCTTTCTTGCTAAGTCAGCATTAGGCAGCTTGTCTTACTCCGTATCAGATGACAAAGGAGAGACGGTGTCTCATCCCACTTTCTTTGGCTTTCCTGGACTCTGAGACACACAGTATTGACATTAGGCCAATTAATAACTCTACAATGGCTTCTAAGTTCTAGTGAACCCAACAGTTTAGTGAAAAGAAGAGTCGCAAGTCTTTCACATTAAATCAAAAGCTAGAAACAATTAAGCTAATTGAAGAAAGCATGTAGAAAGCCCAGACAGATGGAAAGGTAGAGTCTTATGTCACTTGGCCAAGTTGTGACTGCAAAGGAGAAATTATTGAAGGAAATTACTGTAAAAGTGCCACTCCACTGAACAAATACATGATTAGAAAGTATGGTAGCTTTATTTCTGATATGGAAATGTTTTAGTGTTCTAAATAGAAGATCAAACTAACCACAACATTGCCTTAAACCAAAGCCTAATGCACAGCAAGGCCCAACTCTCTTCAATTCTGTGAAGGTGGGAAAAAGTAAAGAAGCCTCAGAACAGTTGAAGGCAGAAAAGATTGATTCATGAGGTTTAAGGAAAGAAGCCATCACTTCTACACTGCCAGAACACTTTGCTATAATGTCAAAGTATAAAGTGAAGCAAAGTAGTGATGTAGAAGCTGCATAGCATCTAGAGTTTTAGCTAGGATGATAGTGAAGATTTAGCTAAGGTAACTGAAGACAGCTATAGTATATGGATTTTTCACATAGATGAAACAAGCTTCTATTAGATGAAGATATAACCTAAAATTTTTGTAGCTACAGAAGTTTTAAAGGACAGCTGATTTTCTTGGCAGGGACTAATGCAGCTGATGACCTTAAGTTAAAACTGTTTACTTACCATTCTGAAAAGCTTAGGTTCTTAAGAATTAATACTAAATCTACTCTCCTGTGTTTTATAGATTGTACAACAAGCCTGGATGATAGCACATCTGTTTACACTGAGTATTTTAAGGCCATGATAGGGACCTACTGCTCAGAAAAGGAAAGACTCCTTTCAAAATACTACTGTTTATTGACAGTACACCTGGTCACTGACTGAGATGGATGAGATTAATATTGTTTTTGTTTTCTTTCTTTTTTTTTTTTTTTTTTTTGTCTTTTTGAGACAGGGTCTCACCATGCAGTTCAGGATGGCCTTGAGCTCACTTTGTACCCCAGGCTGGTCTTGAACTCGCCAGAATCCTCCTGCCTCAGCCTCCCAAGTGCTGGGATTACAAGGTGTGTGCCACCACACATGGCTTAAGTTTTCTTTGTTTGTTTTCATGTCTGCTAACAAAACGTCCACTCTATAGCCATTTATCAAAGAGGGCTTTTGACTTTCAAGTCTTATTATTAAAGAAATATATTTCATAAGTCTATAGTTGCCATCAATAGTGATTCTTTTGATGGATCTGGACAAAGTGAACTGAATATCTGGAAAAAAATTCATCATTCTAGATACCATTGAGAACATTTGTGATCCATGGAAGGTCAAAATGTCAACATTTATGTGTTTGATTTCATTAACATGAAGGTAACTGCACAAATGACTTTGGGGAGTTTGAGACATCAGTAGAAAAAGTAATGGCAGATGTGGTAAGAAATAGTGAGAGAACTATAATTAGAAGTGGGGTGTCTTGGTTACCTTTCTCTCATTGCTGAGACAAAATACCTGACACCCAAAACGAAGGAAGGAAAGGTTTATTTAGCTCACAGTTTGTGGAGGTTTCAGTCCCTATTTGGCTGACTCCACGGCAGAGTCTCTCATGGCAGAGGGCGCATGGCAGAGGGCAACAGTTCATGGCAGCAGGAGATAGCAAAAAGCAACAAGAGCAAAATGGAGGAACAGCAGAGGGACAAGCAAGCCTTTTTCCCTCCCTCATATTATATGCACACTACCTGCCCCAGGGTGGGTATAGCACTCGTACCCAAGAATCTATCATAAACTGTAAAAGTTTCCCCCATGACTGCATGAGGCTTTGGGGGGACATCCAGACACAAATCATAAGAGTCTGAAGATGTGGCTGAATTTCTATCATTTCACCAGAAAACTGTAATAGGCGAAGAGTTGTAGCTGTGTAAGCAAAGGAAATGCTTTCTTGAGGTGGAATCTACTCCTAGTGAAAATGCTGTGAACATTGTTGAAATGACAACAAAGGATTTATAATAATACCTAAACTTAGTTGCTAAAGCAGTGGCAGGGTGTGAGGGGACTGACTCCAGTTTTGAAAGTTATGTGGGTAAAATGCTGTCTGTCAAATGGCACTGCATGCTACACATAAACCTTTTGCAAAAGGAACCGTACATCCTTGTTGGCTTTGAATGTTCATTGTTTGAAGAAATTGCCAGTCACCTTACCATGCAGCAGCCTGATCCATAGAGCAATTATCATCATCCACCACCAACATGATTATGACCCAGCAAAGTTTCAGGTGATTGGTAACAGTTTTTAATTAAGGTATGAACATAGCTTTTTTTAAAGACATAATACTATTGCACACTTAGTAGGCTATAATATAGTGTAAATATAAATTTTATAGGCACCAAGAAACCTAATACATCTGTGTGATTTGCTTTATTGCAGTATTAGCTTTATTGCAGTGGTATGGAACTTAAACCTCAATATTTCCTAGCTCTGCCTATATTACATAATGATTGAGGACTTTTTAAAAAATACATAAAGATTGTATGGGTCACACAAAAGGTATGCAAGTTTTTTTCAGTGTGTTGAACATTCTCTAAAAAGGGGCAAAATAATAGTAATAACACCATAAGATTGCTGAAAGGGTAAAAAGATCCGTATACATCATTTCTATATCCCTGGCTCATTGTAAGTAATTAGTGATATTGGATATAATCCCATTTCATTGCATCTAATTAAATTAGGTCTTGTATATCACTAAGAAGAATTGATAAACTATGACACTGATTTAATCACTAAAATTATATCTATTGAAAATCTTTTAAACTTAGATTTAAAGTCATATTTCATTCTGGTGCTATATATAAAAAAGCAAATAGAAGCAAATCATTTCAGGAATTTAAAAAACTTCATGATCTGAGTCTAATTCCACTGAATTACTGTCCAACTCAGACAATGAGTTTTCTTTTTCCTTTTCTTCTTGCAGTGTTGTCTGTGACAATGGGAGTATTGAAAGTAAGAATGAAGCACTTCTCAAATGTGCTCCTCTGCTGAATCCATGAACAGCTAATGTTTGATCAGTCTTACATGCCTGTTTTCTTCTGAGTAGTAAGTTTGAAGATAACAATATATAACACAACAACCCTTGTTAATTTCCTATCACCTAGCTTTCTTTCAGATCACCAACACCCACCCTCCTTGTGGGTGAAAGCTTATTTCTGTCTGAGTGTACACCTCCTGTGTTTGCTCCATCTTATCAGAATGTATCAAGGGAAGGTTTTGCAGACAGCAAACACATTCGTATTCTTTCTTTAATTCCTGTTCTTTGTGTCTTAGCCTGTTCCCCTTTCTTTCCTCCTTAGTTCACGGGAACTCCATTGTCTTGTCCATTGCTCAAGAAAAAACCCCAGGAGTCCATCTTGGCTCCTCTCCGTGTCTCATACTCCACCTAGGATCCATCAAGGCTCTAAATCCCGAAGTTCCCTTCCTTTGTTGCTGTTCTTCTGGCCTGTGGCAACATCATCTCTTACCTATAACCACCTCTGAACAGGTTTTTCTGCTTTTGTCTTGGCCCCACTACAAATCTATTCTCAACATAGTGGCAGGAGCAAATCCTGCAGACTCAGTGAGCTCATGTCTCTCTTGTACTCAGAAGTCCACTGTTACTGATTTCACTCCACTCTTACCTGTTCCACTTGGAGTAATAGCCAGTCTTTGTAATGGCCCACAGGCCCTACCAAATCAATGCTTCTTTTTTTACCCTCTTCCTGTCCTTCCTCATTGCTGGTGCACTTTGCTCCAGATTTGCCGGCCTCTTGGCAGTTTCTCAAATTTGCAATGCATGTCTCTGCTGGAGGGCTTTTACTAGCTCTTCCCTCTCCTTAGAATCCTTCTGTTCCAGGATCTGCAGCATTAACTCCTTGTCTTTCTTCCACATTTTGCTCACATCTTACATCCTCATGGAACCCTGCACCCCCTTGAGAGGTATGGTCTGAACCTCCTGCATGTCCCAGTCCACCTCACCCCCTCAGCCTCCTCCACGGTTTCTTTTTCTATGGTACTTTATCAGTATGGCATACTATAAAATTTACTTATGTGTGATCTTCAGCTCTGTATGCTTTCCTCAGAAGTAGAGAAGGCATCTTTGATTGGTTCACTAGTGACTCCTGCATGTTACGTGCTTCAGAGGCATTTGCTCAATACTTCTTGAAGCATATTAAATTGTCAGTCCTATGACTGAGGTCAGAACATGTGTCATAGGAGTGTATAGAAATGGGAGTGCAAAGTGTGATGGATTTGATGCTTTAGTTGAACTTTGTTAAGGAGAGAGAAAGGCGGGTGAAGGAACCATGAGAACCCATGAATTTACAGAGGCAAAGTACTCCCTTGTGTCTTAGTTTGGCTGCTCTTTAAAAACATTGTAAACTGGATGGCTTAACCAACATCCATTTACCTCGCACAGTTCTGGAGGCCACAGGGAGGCCAAAATCAAGGCACCTGCAGATCTGGCATCTAGGGCTGAATTCCGTCTTCCTGATTTGCAGATGGCCATTTTCTTATGGCACAGAGAGAGAGAGAGAGAGAGAGAGAGAGAGAGAGAGAGAGAGAGAGCAAGAGCTCTCTGGGGCCTTTTATAAGGCACTTGTCCCAGTCATGAGTGTCCCTTGCTCATGACCTAACTGCCTTCCAAAGGCCCCGCATCGCATTAAGGGTTAGGACTTCAGCATATGAATTTTGGGGGGCACATTCAGTCTGTTACACCGGGAATTGTTTCAGATGAATAGGTTACTATGGAAGTCAGACCTCATGGATGATAGCCTTTGCAGAATATTTCTTCAAAGCTTATTTCTGTCTGATTATACATTACTATAGTGAATGCTCACAACATTTCATGGTCAAATGGCACTGGCAGGACTTTCAGTTTGAACAGCCACAGTACCCAATCTTTGTTTTGGTCAACAGGCTGGCTAGTAATGACAATGCTAAGGTTCTGCTAGCCAAAATAGTAGAGAAGGAAGTTTACCCTGAGTATCTTTAGAAGGGAATTCAATTATAGATATTGTTCTCATTGGAGGTGTCCTTTTAGCACAGACCTGGGATTGTATTGAAAAATAAAGCCTTCACTGTATAGACACAAACCCATTTTTGAAATATCTTTTTCACTTAAAATGAATGATTTATGGGTTCTTAACAATAGGCGCCATCTGCTAGCCTCATATGTAAGTAATTATTCTCGGTAATTCGATGCTAAACTGTTTCTAGCTGTGAGAATTGCATGTGCTGTCAACACACAAATATGCCACATTCTAGAATTGTAGACTCTTGAAAATGTTTGCTTGTGATCTTTACACTTCAGTGGGTGGCTGCGAAGCCTGTCTTCTTTCCCAGCTTTGACTCTGCTCATAGAATCACCTACAACTCAGTCCGTCACTGGCACACAGTAATCAATGCATTTTATTTAAATAACCAAATCAAATAAAGTTTGATCCAGAAGAAATGTATGATGTAAGCCTCAAAGATTTGGGGAAACAGAACTTTTTGTATCTATAAAACAGGGTCATCATAATATTTATCTCAGTCTTTATTAGAATGAATATATGTTATATGAGTTAATTACATAGCAGTCTTTGGCACATTTCTTTTCTGAACAGACTGCAGTGGTCCCTCAGTTTAGACTCGCTGAACTTTAAGTCTTTTCAAAATTCTGGTCACAAATCCAGCTGGACAAGAGCTGCATCAAATTCAATGGTTAGGTTCAATGCTGACCTCATGAGAAAATTTGATTCACTGTATTTTTTAGACAGTTTTAGACTCACAGGAAAAGTGAGCAGATAGTACTAAAAGTTTCTATATACCTTTGCTGACTCACTCGGTCAACAGTTTCCATTACCATCTTGTATTAATAAGGAACATCTGTGATGGTTAATGAACCTATGTTCACTATAGAGTTGTTATTACCCAAAGTCTATCATTTATTCAGAACATCTCAATTTTTGCCTGATGTCCTTTTCTGTTGTAGGGTACTGTCCAGGATATTGTTTCATTTCTGTCTTGTCTCCTTAGGCTCCATTAGGTGCGACAGTGTCTAAGGTTTTTCTGTTTGTGACAAATTTGAGTTTAAGAAATACTGTCAAGTGTATTGTAGAAGGCTCCTCTATTAGAATGTGTCTTGGACACATTTTAAGGGCTCTAAAATTGTTGGTTGCTGTTTTAATCACTTTTCTTATTGCTGGGACATGATACCTGATACCCACAACTTAAAGGAAGAGAGGTTTGTTTTGCTCACAGTTTGGACAGGTTTCAGTGCATTGTCCGCTGGCTCCATGGCAGAGCAGCACGGCAGAGGGACATGGAAGAGGAAAAGGTGCTCACATCATCACAGCTTGGCAGCAGAGAGGAAATGGAGGAGCTGGAGGGGGAGATCAACATGGCAGGCCACACCCTCAGCCAGTCAGAGTAGGCCCCACCTGCTAACAAGTCAAATGTAAGCCCCCATAATCCAGTCACTTCCCAAAGCCCTGCCTGTGAGCAAATGAGGCTCTTGAGAGACAACAAGATACAAACCATAACAGTTACTGTTATTGCTTCAAACCTAGATTAAATTGTGGACGAGAAGTATGATGTGGACAGTGGAGAATTTTGTTGAATATTCAATAGTGAAAAGAAAGATTGACTTATTTTCAAGCTTAGTCAGTTTATCAGTGTTGCCTGGGCCAAATTTGGTGTGCCCACATCCATCCTTCCATCTGTCTACTTGATTCAGTAAATATTCACCAAGTGGTTGTCGGCACAGTAAAAACATGTTGGATGCTGGGAATTTAGCGATAAACAAAACTGCCTTAATTAAGTTTCAGGTCAAGTAAGGAGACAGTTAATAAACAACTAGAGACATAAAAAAATCTAAAAGGTAACTTGGAACAAGTACAGAAAATAAATATTCTTACATTAAAGAATGTCTCAGGCGAGGGGAGGGAAGACTAATATTTAAAAAACATGCATTCGTTAGGCTGTCTTCTTAATTGTGTGAGATAGAATATTAAAAGAATAGGCAGTTAAATAAGACAGAAAATTCTATGCCCAAGGTGTCAATGAGTCTGTTAAGAACTAACAAAATGTCAGTGACCCAGGCCCCTTCCATCTTGCTCTGCTGTGTGCAGATTCATTTCTCAGTATTGCCCCATGGCCCAAGACAGTTTCTGGGGCTCACATCTGAGTTCTAGCCAGTATGAAGGTGAAAGGGACAAAGAACTCCCTGTTTCCTGTTTCTGCTTATTTCTTTGCTGGCTAGAATTTAATCAGGTGGGCTCACTCAGACCCTTTACTTCATCTTTATTTAGGTGGTTATGCATACCACCTGAATATCAGCGGTTTTATTTGATGCGGCTCTTGTCCAACTGGATTGTGACCAGAACTGTGGAAAGATTCAAGTTTGTTGAGTCTGAACTGAGGACCACTATAGTCTATTCATAAAAGAAATGTGCCAAAGACTGCTGTGTAATTAACTCATATAACATATATTCATTCTAATAAAGACTGAGATAAATATTATGATGACCCTGTTTTATAGATACAAAGGACAGCAGTTCTCAAACTATATCATGCATCAGAATTTGCTGCAAGATGTGCTGACATACAGATTGCTGTCCCCACCCATTTCTCATTTAGTGGGAGACCAAGACTTTGCATTTTTAGCAAGTTTCCGTGTGTTGCTGATAATGCTGGTCAGCACAATATTTTGAGACTTACTGCCATTAAGGAAGGGAGCACGGAAACTATTTTGGCTAGCTTACTATTATGTAACTAGTTAAACCAAAGCACAGTTGCATAAAACAGCCAATTTCTTATGATCCTTTGGCTCCACAGTGTGAGCAGGACTCAAGAAAAGCTTACTTCTGCTCCATAGGAACTGGCTGAACTTGGCTGGGGTAGCTGTCAGCAGAGTACCTTCATGCTTGGGAGACTGTCTCTGGCAGAAAGACCTGAGATTCCTTACATGGAGGCTTGGGGTCCCCAAGGGTCAGAATGAAAGTTCCAAGTCATCCTGAGGCCTAAGACTGGCAATTGCCATGAGTCCCTTTTACTAGATTCTATCCATTAAAGCAAGTCATGGAGCCGCCCCAGATGCAAGTGAAGGTCCATTGCTATCAGGACCCAAGTGTGATTTGGATAAAGCACTTCCCCAAAATTTTGGTGTACTGATAAAAGGATAAAGTATGGCCAGATCTAATGGAACTTCAGACTTTAGAAATTCAAAACCTGAGAATGAGAACAAAATTTGGAAATAAGCTCATAAATATCTCTTTGTCTTCTTTAGACATATGGCTATTTTTGATTGAAAGTTGGAGTCACAACTTTTGAAAGTTAGCATGTAAAAAATAATGCTCTCACACCCACAGAAGATGATTTGTCGGTGAGAAAGAGGTCATATTTACAGTATGTTTCTGTGTCTTACCAATTACAACACAAGGAAGCAGTTTCTCCTTCCCATACCTCATCTCATAAAATCTCTACATGTACTTCTGGGCCAGAGAGGACAGAAGTAAGTAGCACTGTAGACTGAGTGATTTGTAGGAACACTCTTCCCTGGGAGTATTCTGAGAGTCTAGGCCAGTTTAGGAGGAAGGGGATGTCAAGCAGCAGGAGGTGGGTAAGGTGTGGTGAGGAATAAAGGCTGGTAAGACAGAGGTGCTGAGGCCAGGTTCCGTGACTTCACACATACTCTCAGGGGGCGTGAATTAGGGTTATGTGACATTAACACAGCTAATTCCATACCTACTTCTTATTTTTGAATAGAATCTTTTGTTCTACTCATACCATGCTTCCTCTCTTTCTCTGTTTCCTACACAATTTTCCATAAAAACTGTTTCATTACTCTTAAAATATCATTAGTAATGTGCCTTGGGGCCCTTCTCCTCTAATAACTTTAAGCTTTTGTGATTTGCTGTGGGATAAAATACCTCCTTTGGTCTTTCCTTCTTCTCACTCTGTTTTCAGAGATCCCAAAGACAGCTCTGGCATTTGGCGGGATGTCTGAACTTGCTGTGGGAAAATTCCAACTCGGGCAGAGACTGTGCTGTTTGTTCACAGGTGTCCAGTAGACCACAGAGTGGAGCTGCCTCCCGGCCTGTGTTTCCCTGGTTTGAATAGCAATCTTATTTACTTCTTTGACTCATTTATGGGTACCCAGGCCCTCTTTTAAATTTATGCATTTCTCCAGTGAAAGCTAGATTCAACTTAGAAACCCCAAATTGTTACATTCTAGGAAGTTGCTTTTGTTTGAGGAACTGTTGTAGTACAGGACTGTGATTTTATTATT
Source organism: Dinomys branickii (assembly GCA_004027595.1). Classification (NCBI taxonomy): domain Eukaryota; kingdom Metazoa; phylum Chordata; class Mammalia; order Rodentia; family Dinomyidae; genus Dinomys; species Dinomys branickii. The sequence goes on along the minus strand of PVLD010007460.1, from coordinate 8,782 downwards.
CACACAGAAAGCAAAAGCCTGCTCTGTGCTTCAAAGGAAAAGCTCTGTGACTAACAGGATTCTTTCTCCCTTTCTTTCTTTTTTTGGGGTGGTTACATTTCTCCCCTCAGCTGCCAGGCCATTTCATGATGGTTCTCTGGCTGAAGTGATTTATCACACAGAGTGAAGGAGAAGTGGGAACTGTCTGGTTTCCTTTACCCCCTGAAGTGGGACTTGTATTCCTGAGATGAGGGCAGGCCAACAGCCCTTTGCTTTGGTTGTGTGAGTGGAGGAAAAGAAACTTGACTCATAACTGTTGTGGTTCTGGAGAAATCCCCAGCATGCAGGGCAGCTGGCCAGTGGAAGCAGTCTGCCTTCTGGTACTTTCTCCTAAGGCCGGAGGCTTTGGAAGGCAAGATTTAGTTTTGCAGCCAAACTAGAGATGGAAGCCCTTCTGCAGTAGTCATGGGGTTCTACGCAATATGGATTTTACAGTTAGCCTGAGTGTGCCCAAGAGTGAGCCAGGACTTGAGCTGGCTGGGCATTTTGCCTCTAAGCCTCTGTGATTTCCTCCTATCCTCACCTCCAAGCTTATTGGCAGGATTGGCAAGATCCCTGGGGACACCTACAGGCTGCTGAAACTCCTCAGGGATGGATGTTTCTTAGTCACTCTTTTCTTCCCAACCATTTTATATAGACAAGCACAGTTTTGAAAAGATGTGGCAGTTTGACAAACCCAAATAGTAGCTCACTGTCATAATGATGCTGCAAAAGCAGGTGATAAAGGCATCTCAAGATGTGACAGCTTTTAGAGATCCACCTGAAAAATAGGTGAGCCATAGGTAAGTAATGATCACTAATGAGACGAACCAACAAGGTGTCAACAAGTGAAAAATGAAAGTAAACACAACTGCTGGTTGGAGAGATTTCCTACATAGAGTCTGCAGCTTCCAGCCCCTGTGCCTGGAATTGCCCCAGTTTCTAGCCACTCATAGCAAGCTAGAAAAATGCCCCTAGGAAGACAGTTGTGCCAAGTATTTTGCACAGAGGGAATTTAATCTGGGGAACTGGTTTCATAGGGGAATGGAAGAGGAAGAGGCCAATGAGATTGCCCAGAACAAAGCAACAGGAGGAAGCTGCCACTACTTTTAAACTGAAGATCAATAGGGAAGAGGTGCGTTTTTACCAAAGAGGGGGTGGTGCTAGGGTCTTCTGGTGGAAAACCATCGTGAGGCTCTTTTGAGAGCTGGAGCCTTGGAGCCTGTCCTGGGAATTATGGATCTCAAGTGTTGGCCTTCTGGGATTTAAAGTAGAGCAGCAGAGCATGAGGCCTAGCCCAGGCAGGAGCCCCATGCAGGATGGGTACGGGAGGGAGCTCAGGGCCAAGCCTTCCTCTATGTGTCCCATTCTTGGGATGACTCCTGGTGACAGTGGTAACTCTCATGCCATCACACGGTCTGGTTGAGTGTAGTGGTTAGAAGTACCATATAGTACTACTTGATATATACATGGGTCACATGGATGTATCCATTTATTGAAAACTCATTGAACTATAATACTGAGATTATATCTCAATAACATAAATATGCAACATTTATGAACATACAAAAAGAATATCAGACTCTAGAGTTACAGTGTCTGTGCTTGCTACATACTGGCTATTTTGAACAGAATTGCGTGTCCTTCAAATTCATCTGTTAAAGCCCCAACACCCAACATGACTGTATTTGGAGATAAGGTGTTTAAGGAGATAATTATGGTATATTGAGGTCATATGGGCCTGTCCCTAATCTGATAGTACTGGGTGTCTTTATAAAAGAGGAAGAGAAGCCAGAAACGTCTTTTATTTCCATAAGTGCACATTGAAGAGGCTATTTGAGGACACAGCAAGATGGTCACCCTGAGCAAGCCAGAGAGAGGCCTACCATCAACTAATGTATGGCACCTTGATCTTAGACTTGGAGCTCCCAAAACTGAGAACATAAATGTCTGTTGCTTAAGCCACTCAGTCTGTGATGTTCTGTCATGGCCGCCAAAGCTGATTAACATGTAAGCTGTGTGACTTTGTACAAGTCATGTATTTTTGTCTACATTAGTTTCTTCATCTCAAAAACAGAATAATAAAAATTTCTGGGGGTAATTAAGGATTTGGGGGCAGAGATTTAGGAGGAATTAAATGAAATATGATTTAAAAGCACATAGCACACTGAATTTTTGCCCTAGTGTTCCTGCCCAAAATTCACTCTCACCTACAGTTAGATGCTGCCTTCTAAGTTCCCTGCTCGTACAGGATCTTCCTACTCTTCTCCGTTGCATTCTGCTCCTGGCACTCTCTAGTCATCAATTAGGGTCCTGCTGGCATTTCTCAGAACTATTGTCTGCTTTTCTTTTTAGCTGTGTGTATCCTACTTAGCAATGCCATCTCCTCCCAGAGAATGTGATGTCCTTACAAGTATGTGTGTTGATCAATTCCCCAAATGACCCACAGTTGAACCAGCATCTGTAGCTACATCTCACAATCCCATCCCCTCTGGTCCTGGATCTAACACACCAGCCTGTGTGCTTAGGTTAGTCCTGAGAGGTCTTATAAATGATATCTCAAAACTGTCATCTTGGGTCCTGGTATATAGCTCAGCAGCACAGAGCCTGCCTGGCCAGTGCGAAGTCCTGAGTTCAATTTCCGGTACCCAAAACAAAAAAAAAAATCTGTTATCTTGCAGAACTAACAAAAGAAGCATTTTCCATCAATACTTCTGCACCTAACCACACAATATGAAAATGAACAGTTTCTAATATATATATATATAAAATATATATGAAGTACAATTTGCCTATTTTCCTATTAATGAACATTTATGTCACAGCCCAGTTTTCTCTCAAGTTACCACAAGCATGACTTTGGTGAGGGATTTGATTATAGGATCGAGACCCCCTTTAATCCCATCTCAAGACTTGGCACATTTAAAAATATAGCAGTATTTCATCTTGCCAAAATACAATTATGTTACACTAACCTATTCAGAACCAAAATAGCAGAGATAAAAATAGCTTCTAAGTAGCCAAATAGATGACAGCCAGCCATGAATTCCAGATGGAATCAGCAGTCCTATGGGCAATGTCACTGGGGCTTTGTCTCAAATCACATACTCTTCATTTGTAAGAGAAATCTTTATTAGGATCCCATTTAATCTCATTTTTCTTCAAATTCAAACTAGATTGGTATCCTAGTTACTATTTCCACAGCAAATGAAAAGGGGAAGGAAACTGCTTGAGGAAGTAAAAAAGTGACCACAGACACAGAGACAAAAGACAAAAAAAAAAAATACTCCAAACTTTTTAAAATGGCATAAACATAACAAAAGAAGATTGATGTTCTATCTACTATACAGAAACATAAAAGAACTGAGGTTCACAGCCAGAAAAAGAAACATATTAAAATTGCTTTCAGAGTACTCTTTAAAAGGTAGGGCAATGAATAATTTATTTTCGGCTATTATATCTTTTCATGCAGTATTGACTCAGTATGATTATTCTTGTGTAATATATTTTAGAGAGATTTCCCAATAGATAGATATAAGATGAACAAAAGTTGATTCTGAAAACTCCAGCGAAGCTCACTTTCCAGACAGTTTTCCATGAAATTTTAGCCAAGGAATTTCCTCCGGCAAGATGGGTGGGGAGCCATAGGGAATGGCTTCTCAGCCCTTCTTCCCAGGGGCAGGCGTCTACCCGCCTCCATCTTGGTTGAGGCGAGCAGGGCACCAGTGAGGCAGTGCACTTTTGCAATCGCTATCGGTCCTTGCAGAGTGATAATTTCAACTGAGGAGGCAAAGATTGCGACTTTCATCTACATTCCTAGAAATGTCAGCATGTTAGAGGTGAGCTAGGAAGAAAGAGGCGAAAAACAGAACTTTTCCAGGCAGGAAGACAGGATTGGAACTTTTTCTACAAAAGCCGCATAAGCAATAGATTTGCCTTATTTATTTACATTTTTTTTTGGCAGTACTAGAGATTGAATTCAGGGCCTTCCCACTTAGCTTTATCCCTAGCTTTTTAAAAAAATTTTTTAAAGACAGGCTCTTTCTAAATCACCAAGTTGGGCTGGGCTTGAATTTGAGATCCGCCTACCTTAATCTCCCAGAGTGTTGGGATTACCGTCATGTGCCACCACACCTGGCAACATTTATTTTGCTATTAGTAAATAGTATTATGTCAGCAATAGCGATAGTTAACTGCATATTAGTGTACTTGAGTGTGTATACACACATGTACTTGAAATTAGCTAAGTGAGCAGAGGATTTTTTTACATTTTTCTCGGAGTCTTATAGTCCTATTCACCAATTTTAATATACCTAGTTATCAGTTTTAAATATATCTACTGTTACCAATGCTGTAGTTCCACTGTGCCCACTCATTATCATTTCTTCCTGTGTCCTTCCTCTTTTTTGGTCGTAAGTGCCGTGGTAGATACCGTAGTGGCCCCCAAAATATGTCCATGTTCCTGAACCTGCAGTCAAGGGGAATTATGGTTGCAGATGGAATTAAGGTTGTTTATTAGCTGGCATTATATGCAGTGGTTACCCTAGGGCCTTAAGTGGGTACTGTAGAGACAGAAGAGTTCATTGTGACAAGGAATGGCCAATGGGATGCAAGGGTTCGAGGTCGAGGGATGACACAACCTCTAGAAGCTGGAAAAGGCAAGAAGATGGTTTTCTCATGCAGCTCTGCCAACACCTTAAGGGAACCAATTCGGGTGAGACCAGTTGTAACCTCTTAACTTACAGAGCTCCAAAACAATACTTTATTTGGGTGTGTTTAAATCTCTCTCTCACATGTTAGTGATACAAAATACTGAGGTTCGTTTTGGAAATATTAACCCTCCTATCCCTTTCCTCCTCCTTCTCCCTAATCCCATTCCCCCCCGAAAAACCTATCTTCTAATCTCCTCTCATCATTTTTTTGTATTTATTTGGCTTTTCATATAAGAAAAACAGTCCAATATTTAACTTTCTGAGTCTGGCTCATTTCCTTTAAGATGATGGTCTCCAGTTCTATCTATTTTCCTTCAAAAGACATGATTTCATTCATTCCACTTTATGGCTGAACAGAATTCCATTGTGCATATATACCACATTATCTATTCATTTGCTGATGGGCATCTAGGCTGTTTCCTCCATATAGATGTTGTGAACTGCACACTATATACAAGGGTGTGCAGGTGTGGCTGTGGTAGGCAGTCTTTCATTCTTTCAGCAGTATAACTAGGAGAGGTAGAGCTGAGGAGGAGGATCAAATGGTATTTCTATTTTTCGGAGGGATCTGGGTACTGGTTTCCATAGCGGTTGTGCTTGTTTACATTCCCACCAACAATGTAGAATACCTTTTTCCTGCTTGTATGCCGGGATTCTTCTTCTTTTTTTTAATCTCATAGTAATTTGGATTTACATTTCCTTAATTGCTAAAGACGTTTATTTGACCACTTTTTGATTGGGTTATTCAACTTTTGGAGACTTTTTTGAGTTCTTTACATACTCTATAGAGATTAATCCTCTGTCAGAAAAGTAGCTAGAAAATATTTTCTTCTGTTTTTATAGGTTTTCTCTTCACTCTGCTAATTGTTTCCTTTGCTTTGCAGAAGCTTTTTAATTCAATGTAGTCCCATTGGTTGATTCTCATATCATTTCCCGTGCTATTGGAGTCCTATTCTGGAAGTTTTTGCCTGTGCCCATGCCTTCAACTGTTTCCCTACATTATCTTCCCCTACTTCAAAGTTTCTGGATTTACATTTAGGTCTTTTTATCCATTTCAGTTTGATTTTAGTACAGGGTGAGAGATTAGGAGCTAGTTACAGACTTCCACACCTGGATATCCATTTCTTACCATCATTTGTTAAAGAGGTTATCTTTTCTCCAGGGTGATTTTGGCCCTTTAGTCAAAACATCAGATGGCCGATGGTGCACGGGTTTGTTCATACATCTCTGTGCCATTGCGCTGGTTTCTTTGCTTGTTTTTCCATCGGCACCATGTAGTTTTCGTCGCTATGCCTTCGTAGTATAGCTAGAAATCCAGTGCAGTGTTCTGATGACTGCAGCTTTGCTTCTTTTGCTCAGGGTTGCTTTGGCTGGTCTGGGGCTTTTCTGATTCTCTATGAATTTTAGGATTGTTTTTTCTAGTTGTGTGAATAATGTTGTTGAGAATTTTGATAGCAGTTTTATTGAATCTGTACCTTGCTGTTGGTAATATGGCCATTTTCACAATCTTAGTTCTAACCCATGAGAAAGGGGGGCTTCCATTTCCTAATATCTTCTTCAATTTCTTTCTTAGTATTCTGTAGTTTTGATTGTACGGGTCTCCCACCTCCTAGAGTAGGTGGGTTTCTAGGTACTTACATTTTGAAGCTATTGTGAATGGATTGTTTTTTATTTCTTTCCCAGTGGATTGATTATTAATGTACAACAATGCTATGGATTTTTGTGCATTGACTTTTTTTTATCCTGTAAGTTCTTATTGTTTTAAGCCACTAATTCTATGGTAATATATTAACAGCAGCAATAAGAAACTAATATAGAGGGTTATAAGTTGCATTTTAGGGAGTAATTATGAAGTATTTACTATACAGTTAACATTTTGCATAGGAAAAATTTACAAAAGTAATGTAAATATTGTAATATAGTCTTACAAGTCATTGATATTTCAGAGGATGAACTAGTATTTTATTTCTGTCGTGCAGACATTTACATATGGGGATGCTGAGTTGTCTGGATGACTGCTGACTTTTCTAGCCACACACATTTATTGAGTGACTTTTCTGTGATGAAGGAGATACAAAGATGAATAAGGTACATTTATTTAATATGACCATACAACTGAACTCTTTATCTTGCTTTAAAGAGTGAGAAAGTGTAGCGAAAAAAGGCTACCAAAGAACTCTCAGTAAGTTAAACATTTTTAAAAATTTCATGTATATGGTACCATGTTTTGATTACAATGTCATACAAATAAGTTAACAACAAAAGAAAGACACTCAAAATTTTTACATTTAGAAATGAACATAGTGCATCCCTAAATAATTTCCTGAATAAAAAGAGAATCAAAGTAAAAGTGTGAAATGTTCAGAATACACCCCAGTGAGAGTAGTATGTGTCAGATCTCTAGGAAATATCCAATGTGGCATCAGAGGGAAATGTATACCTTCGATCTCCCACCATCCTCGTGGTGCTGGAGACGGAACCCAGGAAATAATTATAAAGCACTCCATTACAGAACTATGTTCCCAGTTCTCTATAGGGTTGATCTTTTGTTAACAAGAGAGACTAAGAATAAAGATAAAACCAAAATAAACCCTAAAGAGCACATAAACTTTTAACAGGTTAAAGATAAAAACAAAATTAATGAAGCAAAACAATTATTTCTGACACACAGTCTTGCTATGTAGTTCAGGCTGGCCTTAAACTCACTGTGAGGCCATGCTGGCTTTGAACTTGCAGTGATCCTCCTACCTCAGCCTCCTGAGTGCTGGGATTACAGGCATGCTCACCATGCCGGGTGCAAAACAATTTTCATAGAATTGATTTATAAAACCAAAAATTTCTTCCTTAGAAAGGATGAAAAATTCACCAACCTTTGCAGGAGCATATGGTCCATAGGCAGTATGTGATAGCATAGGAGGACATGGTAGTAAAGAAACACGTGTAACGTCCTATGTCAAACACATTTACTACTCACTAGATATGGGTTTTTTTTCTTATATTTCCTGCCACTCTTGCCTATGAATTTGATTCTTATATTTCCTGCCACCGAACTATAAGCAGTATGAGGTATCATTTCTAAACAAAGGCATTAGACAGCCCCTGCATAATCCGTTAGTGCCTTTCTTCCTCTGCAGCTGTGATTCTGTCAGCCATGTGCTGACATAGCGGGACTGCTGGAAGGAAGCAGCCTCGATTAGTGACTCCCCGAAGGGAGGGCGGATGGTGGGGAGCTGCTCAAGTGACACAGTGCTCTGTGTGAGCAAGAAACTAAACTTTGTGGAGTCACTGGCTCATATTTTACTGTAGTGTCATCTATCTTATTCTGAATAATTCATTTTACAAAATGTATTTTTTGAGAGTAATTCTCAGTTGTTAGATAAATTGTGATTTACCAGTTTATCATGAAAGTTAAAGTGCAGGAAGAGAGTGGAAGAGTTCTTCAAAAGAGAGAAATAAACTGAGTTCTTCAAAATTAGTTATTTTTTCTCTTTGTTGCCTGAGTCCCAGCCAGTTACCAAGACCTATTAGCTCAGGTTATGCACAACTATAAATAATGCATATTCCTCAAAGTCTGGGGTGTCAGGGTTTCCAGGCACCTTCCTTTTTGTTTTCTGTCTGGAAGATTACTCTTAATTTGCTAATTTACTGTTACTTTAGAAAGAAAGACTAAGCATCAGCTTTTAAATTTCCGACTTACATATTTTAATGGGCTTGTCACATTTAACTCAATATAGCGTAGTTCCACCAAAATGAGAAAATGAAGATTAAACAGAACCAACAGTTCTCTAAATTACCTGACTTGATTTTGATAACAATCTCATGTTCAGATTGCCACAGAGCAAAGTACTTCTTAACATTTATTGCAATGCTAGTTTTGCGATCATGCTATAGGAGTGTTTTAAAATTTTAGCTCTATTTCTGAAATGTGCAGAATATTGAAGCATCCAATGGTTAAGTATGATATCAGTTTATATAAACTCATATCCTAATATCACCCTACTAGCCAGGCAACTCTGGGCATTATTTAATCTCTTTAAGGCTCAGTCTTCCCT
>PVLD010007459.1:0-91540 GCA_004027595.1 Dinomys branickii | reverse complement strand
GACCTGCAGTGACACCTCCCACCCCTCCCCTAAAGGCACCGTGTATCCCCCCAGACCTGCATTCCTCTGTTTCGGAGCAGGATCAGCACGGGGCCTTGTGCAAGGCAGGTGATCACACTACCACTGAGCCACATCCTCACCCCGCTCTATTTTTTGCCAGGACCTCTAATGTGCAGATGAGGAAACTGAGATACAGCTGGTGGAGGAAGGAGGGCACATGCAGGCACCACTTCCTCAGCAGTGCATGGACATCAGTGCTGTGCCAGGTTGGGAGGCCACACGGCAGCTGCACCCCTGGGCTATGTGCTTTACTGGAGGAAGTGGAGACAGAAGGCAGAGAACAGCTGACACTAGTGAACGTGTGAGAAGCAGTGACAACAGCGCAGTGGAGACACTGGCATGGCAGGGGTGCTGGCACACAGTGCGTGTGCAGAGCCACCTGGCAGGTGGCATCTTTGCAGGGACCTGGGGACAAGTGTCAGAGCAATCGGCAAGGACAACAACCTTGCAGCAAAACCAGCTGTGACTAAGGAACACAACTCCAGGGAGGCAGGAAAGAGCAGGAACTGGGGTTTACAGCCAGGTGAAGGATGCAGTGTTTGCTTTTAGACAGCATCAGGACAGCACAGGAGGCTTCACGCTGTGGGGTGACAGCTGACTTACTGTCACAATGCTCACTGTGGTGTGTGGGAGGACAGATGGAGCCAGGGACGCAAAGGCCTGGAGGCCACACTGCACCTAACTCGAAACACAGGGTGAGGCGCGCACGCCCACTTAGTTTACCCCTTTGCTGGCTCGGGAAGGTGTTGCCCACTGACCCGGAGACTTGTCTGGTCTGGTTAAGTCCAAGGATCTACAGTCGCCAGAATATTGAGTATCTCACCTTTGGAGAAGCAACTAAATGATCATGCAAACACAAGCCAGTGACCTAAATAAGAAAGGACAATCCAGGTCTTCTTTCTAATAGCTTTGACAGGACCTTTACCCAGAGTTGGCTTCACTCACAGACCTGAAGGATAATGACAGCAATGAGCTTTGAGGTAAGAGGCCCCACATCCCAGAATAAGCTCCTCTCTTCATTGGTTCTCCAGTTAGTACAAAATTCCTTAGGTCCAGAATCTTCCAAGGTATGTTCCCAACTAGCGCCAAGGGAAAAATGGGGGTACAGTGGTCAAACAGGTGCAGGGAGCAGTGCATGTGAAACCAGTCCAAAGCTCACCACTGCCCTGAGCCTGCTCGCCACACAGACTATTTTATCTCCTGGGGCTGGTGTTTGCCAAAAATGCCTCATCATGAAATTGTTCTTACACTTGGGGCCAAAAATGCTGGCTTCAGGTATGCAAAGTCTGCGTAAAATAAAGATGTTTCCCAACAGGAACCAAATCATGAAACTCAAACAGCCAGAAGAAAGGACACACCGGTGAGGGCCCTAGAATGAGAAGGGTCCCTGCGATTCACGTCCCCTGTGCTCCTTACAGCCAGTGCTGCCCAGAAGCCTCCACAGAAAACCTTGGGCTGTTTCTGTGAACTCAGCAGCTTAATTTTTAGAGAAAGGAAAACATTAAGCAAGGAAAAGAATAACTCGTCTTACGCTATTACTAAGAAATGGGATGGAGACGCAGAGCCAGAAGTGACTGGGAAGATACAAATGTGAGAACGGCAAGATAGAGACTTTAGGAGATCAGAATGGTCAAACTGCTTGGCAACAGCCAACAGAGAAACCTAGAAAGCAGCAGCATCAAAACTAAGACATGCGGATCAACAACAGCCAGACCCAGTTTCCTTGGGCGTTCAGAGGGCAGGCTAGTACAGCTCCGGGCCAGAAGCAGGGGCACATTCTGTCTCAGGCTGTGGCAGGGCCTGAGGAATTCTGGGAATGTGAGTAGAGCTCACGGCAGGGGGAGGAAAACTTGATCAAAACCAGAGGATAACAGAAAATAGTCAATGGAAAGAAACAAAACTGACTGTGGGCTACGACAACCACACTTCGAACATTTTCATTTTAAGAAAACAAATCCTGTGCAAGCCATTATCCCAGTGAGGCACCACTGCAAAGATATCCAAGCAGAGTTTGTTGGACCAGCATTCTTCTCCTTCCTTGGAAGACTAGCTACTGATTGACTGACTGATTGATCATCTTTCTTTCTTTCCTTTTTATTTTGTAGCACTGGAGCCATCATACTGAACTACACAACAATCTCTATTTTCACTTTTTATTTTGAGGCAAGGTCTTTTTAAGTCACTAAGTTGCTCAGGTCTTTTAAAGTCACTAAGTTGCAAGGTCTTTTAAAGTCACTAAATTTTGGGCTTCAATCTTCCTCTCAGCCTCCCAGAGTGCTGGGATTAAAGTGATGTGCCACTGTGCCTGGCCAGCACTACCCTTAAAATGCATATTCCTAATGTTAGGGTAGATCTAACGTGAAAATCTGAGTAGAGATTCACTAGAATAATAACCTGTCAGTGTTACAGGAGCAAAATAATATCTGTCCCCTTCTAAGTAATGACTTTGAAAAGATAGACATTTTGTAAAAATTACTCCAAGCATTTTGATACTCAATTTAAGAAGTACTTCTCAGGACTAGTCACATCCTTTAAAAAATAACCATGGCAGGAAATCAATGCAGGGTGGGGTGATTTTAATGCATGAACTATGCAAGTGTTTACCCATGTCCCATGCCTGGGCTGGGAGGGCAGTGTAGCTAGGCAGTGCCACCATGGGCCAGAAAGGTACCATGACCCTCCTCGGTACAGCTGCCAAATCGATGGTCTAAAATGAGTGCTGAAGAGCTCTGTGGCATTAGTGAAAAATCCCAGGGAGTCGAAGTCTCTGGAAGACACTGCATGAGGAGAAACCCCCGCTCCACGAGCTCCTCCTCCCCATGGTATGGGGAGTCTGGTGTGTTCAGTGCTGTTTCAGTGCTTTCCAGCTCCAATGAGTCTGAGCTCCCAGGCCAATGGGAGGCGAGGTTCACCTGGTGATAGGAGGCACTTGCAGTTAGTGTGAGAAAGCAGGAAGACAGGAGGGGGAGGAGAAGGAGGGAAAGATGGGGTAAGCGGAGGGAGAGAAACAGGAGAAAGAGAAGCAGGAGGAAGAAGAGGACGAAGGAGCTGGGGCCCACACCCATGGCTCCTCTGAAGCCAGCACAGCGGCATCTGCGTGGCACCTCGGGGGCCCTTCCCTGCGCACCTGGAGACTGTGAGTCCTGCTTCCTGTCCTGGTCACAGAGGTATCTCCTGAGCTCTACAGTGTCACCGCAACTGATGAATTCTTGTTATGGCTGCTGTTAGATCCCCCACCCGAGCCTCATGCGGTCACGGGTGGGGATTTCTAGAGGTGGCTGGGTCTAATGTGTGCGATGCTGGGATTAAGGCTGCCCCACCCTGGGTGTGGGTGGCATCAATCAATAGAGTTATAGCCTGGGTAGAATATAAACCCAGCTTCTCTGTTTTGCTGCTGCTGCTGCTGCTGCTACCACTGCCGCCGCCACCACCGCAGCCACCCCTGCTGCCGCTGCCGCTGCCGCTGCCTTCTGCTCCCTGCCATGGACTGTTTCTCCTCTGCAAGGTCCCTCTGCTGTGCCACCTTACCTTGTAGCCAGCCAACTGTGGACTGAAACTGTGGGCCAAAGTAAACCTTTTCTCCTTTAATTTTGGGTGTCAGGCATGTTGTCTCAGTGATGAGAAAAGTAACTGAGACAGTTCTGTATTCTACTCAACATGTCTTCTCTTGATTCAAAGCTCATTTCGATGGTTCCATGTCCTGCAAGGCCATTAGCATCAGTTATTATTAGAGGGAAGCTGGGTTTTTCATCCTGCCTGGTCATGCACTGTAGTAGTACAACTCCTTCATATCTGCAGAGACACACACACCATCCAGACCCACATGGACCACACGTATGTTCTTGTCACCATCACTGGGGAGGCACAGTCCCCATGGCTCTGTTCTGGCAGGAGTCAAGGGCGGTCACTGAAACACCAGCCCTGTGAAGCCAAAACAAGGGTCTCTCCTCTGCAGCCAGCTCCCCTGGAACCCTCTCTTTATCTGCCAACACAGTAACACTCCCTGAAGCACCTCCTAACCCCTTCCTGAGAGAAATACAATTAATGTGAATATGATGTTTCTTAAGAAATTGGAACAATTTAGATGTGCAAATTCCAGTGTATTGGTTATCAATTGCTGATTTCTAGTTATACCTTTTCAGATTTAAAATGTGCAGAAATCATTCTGCCAGGACCTTGACAGCACCGTAGTCCTGCAGCCCTTCCCCATGCTGATGTTCCAGACACTCACTGAAGTCACCCAACTCCTTCGGCCCCTTCTGGGCCCCCCCCCACACACGCTGCCTTCTCCCTTCACTCTCAGGCTGCTCGGGGAGGCACAGGCCTGGGGACCTCTCAAGGGCTCCCCATGGCTCCGCATCCTTCCTCCTGCCTGCACCAGAGGCCAAATCTGCTGACCTAGAGGATCTGACCACAGAGAAAACAGGTCGATTGCTGTGGTTCCAGAAAGCTGAAAACATTTTTAAAAATAATATGCACTTCAAGGATGCTGCTTCGGTCAAAATTAACATTGTCACACGGGTTTTTCTTTCTCCTTTCACTGCAAAGCAAGTAAAATGTATTCACTGCCATACTGATAAAATCCCCATTTATAAAATCCCAAAGAAGATAGGTTAGGCTGCTAGAATTTTATACTTAAAGACTGAGAATCCAATAATTGTGGGATGCTGGACCTTAATGCTACATTCAGACTTCTGAGATACTCAAGGGAAAGAAGTTATTCAGTGAATCTTTTAGTCAACTGGCACAAGTGTTCACACAAGGACTGATCCAAAATGATGGTGTGTATTCAAATTTTAAAAATGTATTACAGTAAAAGACACATTGTCATGAATCCTCCTCCAAATCTTCCCCTCAGTTCAAACGCATTTATCCCACTATCCTGGCCACTTTCTGAAGCAGCTCTAGACGTCCTCTTTCCTGAGTGTCTTTACAAGGTGTGATTGAAAATTTATAGCAAATGTCACTGCTGAGTGCCACCCAACAGAAAGGCAGGTTCGCAAAACCTTAATGGTGCATCCTCACCCACCTTATGCACCAGATCTGGCACCGTGTGACTTCTAGCTCCTCCCCAAAATTAAAATGACCATGAAAGGGACACACTTTGAATCCACTCAAGACACTGAGACACTCAGGACAGTGCAACTAAAGATTCAGTAAAGAGGACTCCAGAGCTGCTGCAGAAAGTGGTATGGACGATGGGATGAGTGTGTCTGAAACAAAGGAAGGTTTTTGAGAATTATTTCAATGTGTTTTTTTACTGTAATAAATTTTTAAAGTTTAAACATTCACAATATTTTGTGATCACCCAGGCATGAAAACTGAAGGACAAAAGATCAGACACAATCCTTGATGTGAGAGAAACCCACAATTCCAGAAAGCACTTTTCCAAGTATCTGCTTTGTTGCGAAGGTCCATGCTGGGACGACAGCAAGGCTCATCTCCTAACTTGGCCGAGGGGATGAGAAAGAGCAGGACTCTCACACTGAACACAAGACCGCACTGAGGACTTGGGACAGGGACAAAGGCAAGGTGAGCCCTGGGCGCAGGCCATCATCACCTGGGCAAAAGCAGGAGCTGCAGTGTCGCGTCCGGTGTAGCTGGCTCGGAGGGGTGTCCGGCCCTCACTGCTCCAGGACCAAACGCCTTAGCTCCTCTTCATCAAACACCTTAAAGAACTTAAATATTTTAAAATATTTTCTTTATCTACAAACATCTCATCTTCTCCGCTACTTGCACGCCCCTCCGGAGGTGACCCAGCTCTGTGCCTGCCTAAGGGAGGGTTTTAGTCTGTGCAGCAGCCAGGGCTCTTCCCTCCTGTTTAGGGGTCTCTGGGCCTCACGACAGCTCCCGGCCCAGAGTGACTCAGACTCTGGCCATGTCATCTCAGCCCCACTCCTGTCCCAGCCTAGACTTCTCTTGAGCAGGCGGCATTTCAGTTCCCGTCCAGAAGCACAGTGACCTCCTCCCCCAGCGCTTAGGTCTCTGTGAGCCACACCTCCCAGGGCACTGGTCTGGCTCCAGGACAGCACCATCCACACCTGGCCCTGGCCCTGGCCCTGGGACCTGACTGTCCTCAGCGGAGTTGCTTCTCAGTTGCAGCAACAGGTTTGCCCTCTGGACTCTGCCTCACAGGGTAGATCACTGTTCCCGCCAGGAAAAGCCTCCACGTCCTTGCTCGGCTCACAAGGCGGGGTGGCAGCCGAGCTCCGTGCGGCCTGGGGCGCCTCGGGGTGTAAGCTCCCATCAACAGCCACCAGTTGGGGGGCTCAACTCCTCTCCTTCCCTTCCTCCTCCTCCTTCCTCCCTTCCCGCCCCTTTCTTCCTTCCCCTCCCTTCCTTCTTTCCTCCCACCTCCCCCCTTCCTCCCTCCCAGCCCTTGGTGTGTCCACGTGTACATGTGCTTGTGCACTGGCCTGCACGCATCTACGGTGCCCAGGCCGCACACAGTCCTGCACCCTAGAGCCCACTCTAACCCGAGTCATCCAGTCAGAAGCCCAGGTTCCCACCCTTCTCAACACGCAGGTCCAACCGCAGGCTGGCTCCAGCGCCCACACCACACACGCCCGATTCTGTCCTGGAAACCAGAGTCACAAAGGTCCTGGGGAAGAGCACTGCTCAGGGTCACCATCTGCACCCAGTGGGGGAGGGGTGGCCTCATCCTCATTACCCCAAAGGTCTGCTGAGTGGCGCTCAGGCAGCACACTGAGGCACCTCAGCTGTGCGTGTCTCTCTCTCTCCCCAGCTGCCAGGGCGAGTAGCTGCCTTCAGCACACACTCAGGTCGCCATGCCCACAGCACCATGCCCGGTGGACGGGGACTGGCAGCCACAAGCCCGGTCAAACTCTTCCTAGTAGGTTGCTTATCCCAGGGCCTTGTCCCAGTGACAGAAAGTTCTCTCTCTCTCTCTCTCTCTCTCTCTCTCTCTCTCTCTCTCTCTCTCTCACACACACACACACACACACACACACACACACACACACACACGCTATACTGTAAAGATACAAAATTACATTCTCTCCCTTACACTGTGAAGAGGATTTCCCTGGGGTTGGTATAATCTTCGTGCTTCTCACATGCAAGGCCCGGCTTGAGCCTAGCATCACAAAATTAAACAAAAGCTCAGCTGACTGTCCCATGAGATTCCCTGGGTTAGCATGCCAATCCAGGGCAAGTGCTAGCACCCTGAGGTGGGTGGGCACCCTCCACGGAGGTCCGGCTAGAGCTCAGGTCCCCCTGTTCTTGCCTGGAAGGCCCTACAGACAAACCTCTGTGCTGGTGGCTAGATAGTGCTGAGACATCTCCCAGTACAGCTGGGTGCTAGCCTCCCTTCGACAGGATGTTTATTTTGTGGGCTTGGGTTCCTGTCCTCAAAACAACTATTTAAACCTGCACATCTTGCAGACTCTACCGAGGCACACTACCCACGCATGTCCGAAGCTGCTCTGAGAGAGCGAGGTGTAGGTCACCAGCATGAGCTCCCTGGCTTCGAGCAAAGCTCTGATGGTGCAGCAGCAGGACTACGTGGCTTCAGAAAGGTGGCTGCTGGTCAAACAAGGATCCAAAAGGAAAATCCCACATGAGAGAACCAAGTCAGTCTGAACAAAGAGCAGGAGGCCGAAGGTGTGGTAGGGTCAGAAAGGCTACGAGACATATGGTAGTGCTCCAGTGACATACGGTAGTTGGTGGGAAATACGTGACTGAGACACCTAAAATACTGAGTAAAATGGGAGAACCCAACACCCTCCCTGTGGTGTACCGACTTCTGTGGGATTTGCTCCCAGCAGCACCCAGCTGCCCCTTTGAGCCCCTCCACTTCCTGCTGGCCCCTCCTAGTCCACACCACCACCTGCCAGGCTGGTGTCCCCAGGATGCCACCCCCAAACCCCCAGTTGGTGTGACCAGTGCTCTGCGGCACCTGCCATGTGCTGTGGGCAAACACAAGTCGGGTGGTGCGCGCTGCCACTCAGCCGCACCTGAAAGGAGGCACCACAAAGAAGGGACATGAGGAACGACATTGTGTCTGCACCTGGAACAGCAGGGACAGGTCCCTGCCACCTGTGAGCCCGAGGAGCACCCCACCAAGGGTGCCAAACACACAGCCACACGGAGAGCCGGCAGAGGACAGGCTGGTGCACACTCTAGCGCCCACTGCTCCAGGACCAAACGCCTTAGCTCCTCTTCACCAAACACCTTAAAGAACTTAAATATTTTAAAATACTCTCTTTATCTACAAACGTCTCATCTTCTCCACTACTTTTGTTTTTGAGAGTAACAAGTAGCATCTGTAACAGTCACAAATAACACACAGTCCTCCTCTGAGGACTTCTGAGGAGGCCTCCCAGGGCCAGCCAGCGGTCAGGCTGCAGTGATCCCACACATGTGCTGGCGGGCCGGATATCCCCGCGACGACACGCCAGTCGGGACCGCTCGTCATTCCTGGGCTGTGGTTGGGATTTCAAACCGAGGGCTGCTGCTCAGGAAAGGGTGTCCTCACCGGGGAGAAGGTTACTTTTACACAGTCATAGCTATGTGGATTTCAGAAGTGATCCCAGATTTTTACTCGGATTTTAATCCAAGTAGCTCTAAAAAGGAACTTAGAGAAACCTTCAGACCATGCAACATTACCCAAGTGCACACACCCTCAAAGCATCGATCGGCTGCTAGATTATCTGCATGCTGCTCAGTCCCCTCTTCTTTCCTGACCACCGGCTCTTCATGCTCACGTGGTGTTGAAAAGCCTGCACCATGGTGTCTGCCCTCCTGTTGCCGCTGGGTTCTGCCACTCCTGGCCTCCTGCCCTTCTTCAGAGTGGGACATCAGCTCTTCACGATAAGGAACCAGCGATGTCCTGGTGAGGAGGCGCCAACGGCCAGGAGCACAAAGCACCCAAACCCTTCCAGACACTGCAGTGACTCACACTGCATGCCTCAGAGTTGTGCTGAATGAAGTGAAAATAAATGTAAAGACGCTCCTGTATGTAAGGTGCTCAGTAATGATAATATAAATATTAAACACTTATAATACCATGAAGAATTTTGCCCTTTTATCATATATTAGGCATACAATCAGGTGGCTATCAAGCAGTCATGGGTAATTTTCAAAATGTCTAAAATGCTCATCGCCGTGGCTGTGGGCATCTGTCAGCAGACGTTCACTCTGGATGGTAAACATGTTCTGCTGTGGGCCTGTGCTTTTCCTAGGACAAAAACACTCCAGAATCCCACAGCGTCTGAGGACAAGAGGAGGCCTGCCCTCACTCATCGCTTCTCTTTACATTTCTGGGGGAAAAAGCAAAACACACCGTCCTCAGATCCATCACCCGTGCAGCTGGTGTTTCACACTCACCAGCAGGTGGAAAGGCCACGCGCCTCCTCAGGAAAACTTCACACCCTCATGACAGAAAGAGGCTTGGAGGAAAGAGATGCAGCTTCCACAAAGGCTTGGCTTTGAAGCTGCCCTGCCCAAATGTAAAAATAGATGGCTAAAATGCGAAATCGATTCTAATGGCAGGCAGCTCGCTGCGCTCCCCATGCCCAGGATGTGAGGGAAACCTGAATACTTGATTTAGTAGTGGCTTGGGAACAGGCAGGTCTAAAACCCTCGGATGACCTTGAAAACGGCCACTCCCCATGGGAAAGCGCGGAGGTGGCATCTTCCCCATGGGTTCCAGCAATGGTGATCCGAAGGCGCCATTCATGTTCCAGCACAGCAGCGTGTGAGCGGCACTGAGGCCAAGCCTCCCCGAGCTCTCTTCCCTCCTCCTGCACAGGGAGCCCAGCCCCTCAGCTACCCTGACGGCCCTGCCAGGGGACGGCCAGGTGTGGGTGCCTGTGCCCCCAGCCCAACATGCACAATCACACACTAAAGTGACCTCCCGCTCGCACACAGTGTGCCGGCTTCTTGTCACTGTGATAAAACCCCTGACGGGAACACCCTGAAAAGGAGAGGTCTGTTCCAGCTCATGGTTTAGGGTTCCGTCCAAGGTTGGGCTCCCAAGGAAAGCATCATGGTAGAAGAGTGTGGTGGGAGGAAGCTGCTCATATCATAGCAGCCAGGACACAGAGTGAGGAAAAGCCAGTGAGGATGGGACTAGGGGCAAGGTGCAGTCCCAGGGCACAGCCCAGGACCCCTCCCTTCCACTGGACACCCTGCCCGAGTCTCTAGGACCTCCCAGCAGCTTCAGCTGTGACCCCACCCCTGCATCTGTGCAGTGCTGAAGGTGGAAGCCAGTCCCCGCCCACAAGGCCACCTCAGAACTCAGCGACTGTGGAGGGCAGCCAGAGCTAGACACAGCGTTATAACACACATGCACACACACACACACACACACACACACACACACACACACACAGCACCACTCATCGCTCTGACATGCACATACACTCACACACTCGTATACACACTCACACTCATAGCATTTCACATATGCCCACATGCACACACCTATACAAACATTTACGGCACCTCAGACACCATACACACACATTTATAACACATCTCATATCATCATAGCATCATCTCATACACACATGCACAAACATGAGTGCACTCACAACCCTCACACATGCTCCCCCAGTCAAGTCTGCCTCCAGAGAGGTGCAGAGGACCCTGCACCCTCCTAGGACGGCTAGGGGCAGGCCAGGGCTCTACTGCCCTTGCCCCTGGAAGCCCAGGCTCCGGTCTGCCCTGGGCTCAAGCCTCAGACTGTGAACACTGCACACAGGCCACGGGTGCCACACAAGAGACAGGAAAGAGAGGGACTGGCTGGTGGGGGGACTCCCTCTGAAGGGCAATGCAACCTTCCTCCCAAAGCCCTTTAGGCCTGGACACCCATACACAAGGCCAAGGCTCCAGCCCCAGGAGCAATGGCCTGGGGACAGGTGAGCTGTGCCCTATCAGAGCCCATGCCCAGAGCGAGGCCACAGCAAGCGGGTGTTCTCTGTGCTCTCTGCAGAGGGGATGAGCTGGCTGCAGGTGACCCCTGCCCAACTCCTCCAAAGCCAGTGCCCTCGGCAGAAGCCCTGGGCAGAAGAGGGGGAGGGAAAAAGGTAGGGGTGGGGATCTACAGGGGGCGAGACACCCCAGCTCCTCAAGGTCCCTCCCAGTCAGCAACACACGTGCCCCAGCTGGAACCTCCACTAACTGGGCTGAAGCGTCCCATGGAGAATACAAAGGTGCATGCGCTCCAGACACAGGAAGGACGGAACATGTTGCCCACCACTCGTGCACGACACACTAAGGACAGCTAGCCTAGGCTCTCCAAGTTGCCATGGGGCGCACATCATTTAGTGGAGCCACGCTCTCCTGCACCCCACCCTGGCCATCACTGTGGACAAGGACTCAGCAACAGGGGCCCCAGACACTCTGGGCTGGGGACCTGGGATCTGAGCGCAGGTGCCCGGCAGACTCTTATGCTGCTCACAAGCGACTATAGAATGCACGAATACAACGCGCAGCGCGGATGTGCATGTGTCCTCGGCCTCTGGTCTGATGCGGGAAGGTGGCCTGGGCGAGCGCGCACTCTGGGAGACTCAGTCAAAGTATGCGCTTGCAGGCGCAGGTGGGCACGGCGCTGCTCATCCTCCAAGCGTACTCAAAGCACCCAACACGGTTGGAAGAGCTCTGAACTCCCGCAGCCCAGGCACCCAGCCCTGACACCCGACCAGTCCTGCAGAAATAGCAGCTATGGGCGGCCTCCCCACCCCTTCTCCGCCTGCGAAGTCGCAACCCTGCCTTTTTACCCTTTAACTATGGAGAAGAGAGCGCAGCGCCAGGTGGCGGGCTCAGCACCCAGCAGGGCTTCCGCGAAGGTAAAGAAAGTAGGAAACTCCAGGGCTCCGCATCCAGTCGCCTGACCCTCACTGCCCGCGGGCCCAGCGGGGAGAGGTGTGCCACCCGATGCGAGGTGCCCCCCAGCTGCCCCAAGCGGTGAGCGACAGGGTGTCCACCGGGACCTGTACTGTCCCTCCAGTGGTACGCACTCCACTAGGGAAAACCCGCGAGTAAATCTGACCCAAACCCTGCCCCGCACTCTGACCCGGCTCCGGCGCGAAGCCGAACCCGTGCACCCGTGCGGGAAGCCCGGCTGGGCTGGGACCCTGGGCTCCGCAGTCTCGCGTCCAGGGCAGCTAGAAAGCCCCCGCCCAGGAGCCTCTTGCCAGCCCGGAAACCTGGAGAGCGTCGCGGACTCACCGACTGCCAGGCAGATGGGCAGCAGCAGCCTGAAGACGAGCCCGCACACCACCTCCGAGGCCATCTCGGTGGCCGCGAGCCCGAGTCCCGCCGCGGAGGAGCCTCGGGGTCCCTAGCGCCGGGGCGCCGGGCCCGCGACTGCCCAGGGCCTCCTGCCGCCGCCTGCCCGCAGCCGCCCGGGCATCGCCCCCGGCCCTGAGAGTTGTGGGGCCCGGCCGACCCTGCACGTCCGGAGGCGCGGATTCAAGTGCGGCTGACACTCGCAGGGGTCCCGGTCGTCGCACGGGATCTCCGGGACTGGCCTCCCGGACGACACGTCCGCCGCCGCCGGGGTCTCCGCCTCGCGCCTCGCGCACCGCCCGAGCCGGCTCAGCCCGCGCGCGCCCCGGCTCCGGGCCGCAGGGCGCCGAGCATCCCCGACCCGCGGGGCGCGAGCTCCGCGTCCCGGGCCGCCGGAGCCCCGCCCTCCGGGCGGATCGCGGGCGCGGCGCGGGCGCGGGCGTGGGCGGGGAGGGCTTCTCTCGGTGGGCCCCGGGACGCTGCGCCCCCGGCACGGCCTGGGGTCTGGAGCGCCCGGAGAACCCACTGGACGCCGAGAGCGCCCGCTCGCACGATACGCTGGGCCGCGCACTTCCCCACCTCGGGGAACTTTCAGCGCGCGGGGACGGGCGTGTCCGGGGCGAGGGGCGGTGGCTCCGCCAGGCCGAGCCCGCCCCCACCCCAGGCCGGCGCGCGCGCACTGCACGGCACTGGCGCGAGTGCGCGCAGAGAGGCGGCCAGGTGGGCTGCGCCCTGCAGCCCTGCGCCGTCCAGGAAGCTGCACTCTCATCCTGGCATCCTGTGCACTAGGGGCCGCCCGGGAGCCCAAACCCAGGAGTCTTACTGGGTTAGGGCTCAGCCGGCCTAAGAGTAACCAGGCTAGAACTGTTTCCTGGGGCTGTTATTCCTGCTGAGTCCACAAATAGCTGCCCTGGCGTTCATCAAACAGAACAGAGCAGGAATTCAGCAGGCCCCTTGTACTGAATCTAAGGAGAGGTCTGACTTTTATGGGCACTAGGTGATTCTGGGCCTTTCCAGGACTCCCACAGACACAGGGGTATGCACCCACCGTGTGCACTTCGGGGGACTGTTCCTTTACCCTGTGTTTGTTTCCTGCTGTGGTTCCGGAGACAGAATGCTGGTACTGAGAGTGTTCTAATAGCCTCTTTTTGTGCATTTTCTAGACACGGTGTTCAGAAGTTTAGTTTGAATGGCGGGAGGACAGTGTGCCTGAGTCCCTGGTTTGAGGACTCGGGCTTTGGAACAGGAGGGGTTCTCTGTGGACCAGGCAATGGACAAGCTTAGGATCTGCAGGGAGGACCCTTTCCTCCTCCTTTACTCTGTCTGGGCTTTGTAGTGGGGGGGATGAAGAGCCAGCCAGGAAAACTATGCAGTCCTTGGTCCCAGGCCATACCTCTGTTTGGCCATGTGGACTGCTCTTTCAGGATATTGCTCTTCGAGGTGCAGTAAGCTTGGTGCTTGAGCTTGGATGCCTTCACAGATTCTCTAAGAACTGCAGTGGAAGTTGCACGGGGCCTGATGTTCTTCATTTTGTTTTGGTTTGTGGGTTTTTTTCCTGAAGACCCCAAACAGTGAACGTGTCATGAAGACTCCTTGAAACTTAGACCTTCTGTGTGCCCAGCAGACAGGTGGCCCCACCAACTGCACCTTTGCATGCTGTCCACACGGGTACCAGCTTGGCTGTTCAGTTCGTGGAGATTTTGGCAGCTTGTCCCATTTAGAGCCTTCAGGCATCTGCCTGGATGGGAAGCAGCCTCAGTGCAGACTGTCTAACATGGGGCTCTCGCCTGGCCACCCTGGCCATGCTCCGCCTGTGTGGCCCCTGCCCACATCTAGGTATTTTTTAAAGCTCTCAAATGGCTCTCAGTATGCAGGCAGTGCAGAGACCATGCGCTTTTAACTCCATAGTCAGGACTCGGAAAACAGTCCCCTGGGTTTCAAATCGCATTCCAGGCTGAGCTGCCCTCCTGGAGGTGGCCACCCCTGGCTGGGCGCTGATGTCACAAGTGCCGGCCCACCTCAGCCTTCCTTGCTGCATGGACCAGTATCTCGGGTGTAGACAAGCATGTTTGGAGGGCTCCCAAGCTTACCAGGAGCAGTCCTCAATCTGGGCTTGCGTGGGTGTCCCCAACACCCTGGGAGGTTGCATGGCCTTTAACAGAAGGGTGACTGGGGGACCGTAGGTCCTGGGGGCACCATGTCATTGTCCTGCTGGGCTCTGTAAAATATGTACCATGGCCATCGCTGCAGTCTGAGAGATCCCCTGTGGGTCCCACAACTGAAGGCAATGGCTGGTTATGTTTCTGCAGTTCAAGAACTTTGTAAAACCAGCCGACTGGTAGGCGTTGATGGCTTACCTTTCCAACTGGATGGTAGACTTTGAGATGCAGACAAAATTTCATCTAGAAAGCAGATTACAAAGCAAAATACTGGTTCCAAATGACGATAGTGTCCCACTTATATGCTTGCGTAATGTGCACGTGCATACACACACATACACACACCTATAACTGCGTGAGAAAGAAATAAGGAACCTGTAAATTTGTTTGATTTTTATGAGATGAGCATATCGTGAGTTAGTGGGGAGAGTGCTCTGTTGAAGTTGGTGACTTGCCGTGGGCGCTAGAGGCACCCAGGTGGCCAATACTAAAGCACAGAAAGCACCATGCATTATTTACAGCCAACATCAGGAGATTTTTATCTCGGGGCGGGGGTTGTCTGGCTGAGCTGCATTTGTTCTCAAAGGCTTTGAAGAGGCAACTGGTTTGGACAATTTTTCCTCCAGAAAGGCTTCTCTGGCTCTAGGTGTTTTACAGAAGGAAACTGGAATTTGGGGGCTGCTTTAGCAGTGAAATGAAATCGTTCAGAGAAAGTGACTAAACAAAAAATATGCTAACCTTTTCCTTTACCAGTCACCCCACAAGCAAAGAGCTCACCTGTCCTATCAGATACTCATCCATCAGTGAGTACTTGTCTTGGGTCAGGCTGTGGTCATGGTGACATCTGGATCTCTTGAATGGTCACAGAAAAGTTAGTATTTACTAGGAGTGGGTGGCTTTCATTAATTAGGCTTTTGAAGTGGTTTCCTATGCGTGCAAGCACATGTATCCACGAGGTCAGGTGTGTGAGTGCAGGGCTGGAGGAAGCAGTTTCCAGTTACTGCCCTCCTGTCCCTAACTAGGAGGACAGGGGCTCCTTGGCTGCAGACCGCACAGGTTCACCTACTTTCCTGCACTGCCACCTTTTGGCTGAAAGTATATTTAAAAGCACAAGCACCTGCAGCAGGGAGCCCGAGGCCCAAGTGTCACACACCAAGCGGCCTCTGATGACAAGCTGACTGGGGACACCATGGTGGGCAGGGTCGGCGGACTCCCCCAAGAGTGTAAGTGAGTAAACGAGCCAAGTGTGTGTGCAGAGGGCTGCTTAGGAACCACTGGCCAGACATTCCAATGGAAGTGGTTCACCTAAACCCCTCCAAGGGACTGGAGGGACAGAGAGACTTTGAGACGTTGGTGTCTCCCAAGTCGGGCACAGTGGACACAGAATCAGCAGGATGAAGGCCCCCGAAGGGCTGACTTCATCCTGGCCATCAGTGGAGCCTGGGGCCTGAAGCAGGTGCTGCACGGTTCTTGTTGAATAAGTTGAAGAATCGCCTAGGTGCGCAAAGAGAAATAATCTTGCAGATGGACAGCACGGACAGCAGCCATAGGCAGCAGAGTATTTACTGAGATCATTCTAGGAATTCAGACCAGGTCACAGTGACTCTCCAGACTGCACCAAGTGGGGGCTCTGACTGGTATCTGACCACATCCCATTTTCTACCACATGGGCGGCCTGGGAAACACACTAAGCACCAGCCCCAGACTGGCCAGACCACTCAGCAGAGGAGCAGTGTCCACCTGCTACGGCGAGGCAGCTGCTCACCCACCATGCAGACTCCTTGCCAGGCTCATGAGGTGTGGGGCACTTCAGCCTTGCCAGCGTTCTAGGTTTGCGAGTTCTGTGAGTCTTTCCCACCTCAGGGCTGCATGTATCCAATCGACTTCCCTTCCCATCCATGCTCCCTCATGAACATGCATTCTGTCTGCAGCAAGGCTGTGGCATAGGCCCAGGCTGCCATAGGCTCAGTTACTGACGTCCATGTGCAGAAGGTGTTGGTGGCCATGAACAAACACTCAGCCACATACACCCAACACACAACACAGATGCTGTCCATGCGCCTCAGGCTGCCAAGTCCAGCCTGCTGTCCCCGTGGGCCGTTCAACGCTCTTCCTGGGGCCTAGGGACAGGATGAACACCACAGTTCTGGGTTCTGCTGGCCCATACTGGGGTGAGTGCTTGGTCCCTCTGGCTAAACAGACAGCATTTGTCCTCTCCAGGCCTCTACATAGGAATTCCAATCCCCGGGGGCATGGGGAGGGAGCCCCAGGGCCCTCTGCTTCTCTAGTGAGGTAGACAAGAAGACGCTGTTACAAAGCAGAGAGTGCCGCAGCGTGTACAGCAAGTGAGCCATCCACGGGTCCTTCCCAAACTCGAGCTTCTGTGTTAGGAATCTCAGCACAGCCGAGAGGCCTGAGCTAGCCAGGGTCCCTGCAAGATTGTGAGTCTCCTTTCTCAAGAAGTAGGGAAGAGCAGCTCAGGTGCTTTGTCCCCACCTCTGCTCACCCCCCTTCTGTCTCCCTCTCTCTCACTGCCATAGCATTTATATTTGCATTTAAGGTTGTGCTAAGTTAAAGTCACTTAAATTATCATGATTTCCACCATAACCCTTTGTATTTTATTTGTGTTTGAGACAGGTTTCAGGGCCAGCCTGAGACTTGTCTGTTTTACCCAGGCTGGCCTTGAGCTCCTGAACCTAGATGATCCTGTCTCAGCCTCCCAAGTAGCTGGGACTTCAGGCATGGGCCACCACACCTGGCTTTTAACCAATATATTCTGTAATACCCATTTTAAACACAAATATAAGGGCCTTTACTTCATATGCAGGGTCACTGGAATCACACAGTTGGCATTTGGTAGCTGGTACACAGCGTGTTTTCTTCACAGTGGAAGGACCAGCACACTGCGGGAAACTGGCTCTGTCTCCTTCCCGATCCACTTGTACCCTCCCCCTTTGCTAGGGAGACCCAAAGGGAAGGTGCCGCAGGACCCGCTTTCTCCTTCCCAGGGGTACTTGCAGGGAATGTGGCTGGTGAGTGCAGGAGGGACCTCAAGGAAGAGAGGCCACATAGATCCCTTGGTCCTCGATGGTACTTGGCCCTGGGCTGCTTTCTGCATGGACGCTGCTTCAAGGGGAACCCCTGGTCCTGGGGCAGGTGGGGGGTGTCACTGTCCTCACCCCTATTGGTCACTGGTGACCTCCTCACCTTCAACTCCATGCATCACAGCCACCACCTGCTGTGCCGCTCTCCAAGTGCTTCTGGCAGATCCACAAGCAACCCGCTCTCTGCTGCGCCTGCTCAGTTGTCCTGTGAGGTTCACAAGCAAACACGAGCTCAAGGATAATTTCCTTCCTCTGTGGGGATATTCAGACTGAGTGGTGTCGGTGGGCGCAGTTGTCTTTAAACACAGCGTGTACATTCACAACTCCTCCGGCAGCTATTCTGTTGTGGGAGTTTCTACACAGAGGGACATCTGTTGCTCTGTGGTGCCAGAGTCACCCTGTGCAGTGTCTGGGAGGATTGCCGGCAGCTGTGAGCACCAAAGGTACATTCTTTGGGACTGCTTCTTGCTACTCGACCATCCTGTGAAAACGCACTCGTTTATTTTTCTCTTGCTGATGGTTCTAGTTTGGGGCTCTTAGGAATTCATCTGCCAACTTTAGGAAGAGCTGAATCTGCAGGAAGTGTCCCAAGAGGCTGACTGGATCTACAATTCCATCTGGAGCTGACACCTTTGCTGGTGACTGGATCCCACGAACTCTTTCCAGAAGAACCAATCCTGCTCTTGACTTCCTAGACTGGGCACTTTCTGGTCCCAGCTGCTGGATGAACCAGGGTCAGAGGTCACTGTGCTACAGGATCCGACCAATGAGGTATTACCTACATCCATACACAAATCAGGACTGGGCATGGTTGCATCCAGTTACATAAAGCCAACCAATATGGTTGAGCACAGTGACAATCCTCTTTTGCATAAGTGACCTGCCTGGAGCTGGCCGGCCATGGCTCTGTTCCTGCCATTTTCAAACTGAAATAAAGCTTTGCTCTCATTTTAACATATTTCCTGGTGAATTTTTAACATAACCAAGCTGAGTAGTTTTGGACAAGTCTTTGGGGAGAAGTACAAATTCATTTCTCCAGCATAAAAATATAAGAATGGAGAGCCTGCCTCCTAGGGTGGTCATCTCTAGAGCAAGCCAGCTTTTCAGGAAGTTGGCACCTGGTCACAAGCCCATTAATGTGTGAGAGTTCCAGTTGCTCTGCGTCTTTATCAGTGCTTGACATGATCAGTCTTCTTCATTCCAAGATAAAATCATAAA
The DNA here is from genome assembly GCA_004027595.1 of Dinomys branickii. Lineage (NCBI taxonomy): Eukaryota > Metazoa > Chordata > Mammalia > Rodentia > Dinomyidae > Dinomys > Dinomys branickii. The sequence goes on along the minus strand of PVLD010007459.1, from coordinate 72,744 downwards.
GATTTTGATACAGGAGAAGCAGTGAAGTTAGGTGAGTCCCAGGCCCTGTTGTGTCTCACCAGGAGGCCAGCATGCAGGAGGTGTCCTTCTGCGGCCTCAGCATTGACTCACCTGGACATCCACCTTCATGGCCAGCATTCTAACTCCCCACTCATCAAAACCTATCACAACCCGACGCTTAGGCCCCTTTATATCTAACTTGCAGTTCAGGTTCCACTCCAACCAACATGCCAGGGGAACGAGAGAGTCTCAGGTTCTCCCCGGCAGTGCGCCCAGCTCCAGGAAATCACCCCCATTCCATTCTGGTCCTAACCCAGGAGGACAGTGCCCTTCACCCCACCACAACTCACACCCGATGGGAAATAGGCACAGATGCAGACAGGTTCTCAGTATCACTGTATCCTGCATAGTCAACAGCAAAAACAAGGATGCAGTAAGAATTGGCATCGATATTTAAACTGAGGTTTTAGGACAGCAGACTAAGGGGCACAATCAAAACACATATGGCAATGAGTTGCAGTTGCTGTTTACATTGTCTAAACAATCCACGAAACGGACCTGGGAGAAAAAGTAACACACACCAAGATACTCAGTCTTACTGAAAACTAAAGTTAGAAATTTTAAAGCTAAATGAAGTATGATTTTTCACTCACAACCTAATTTATTAGCACCTTTAAAATGTAATAATCAATTATGGCAGAATAAAAGCATTCTTTTTGTTGTTGGATGCAATGTAGGTTTTAAAGTTCCTTTAATAAAGAGATGGGAGAAAGAAAATATATACCTCACAGATTATATGCATTTACCAAAAAGGACTAAAACAAAAAAGCAAAGAGATTTTAGTTCAGTAAAATATCAGTTAACAATAGTGGAGAAACTGGAAATAACTTCATTATCCAGCAATATGGTAATAAGTTAATACACTTCATACTGGTTTAGCCATAGAGTTGTATTCAATTATTCTAATTATGCAAAACTAAGTAACAAGATGTTTCTGGTAAAACTTAAAAAACAAAATTCCATATAAGCTATGATTACATTATATAAAATGCTATGTGCCAAAAAAACTAAGGAAATTAATTAATGGTTTGAGTCCCTGAATGATAGAATGTAGTATTTCCTTTCATTGTGGTTTGAGCCGCATTTTGCCGACTCCTCGGGCAGTCGCAGCACCTGTGTGACTGCGGTCCTATGGCACTGATTTCCCTGTGGCCGTCAGTGGTGATGCTGATGACAGTGAGGCATAAGTGAGCCCAGAACTCAGGGAAAATGCTATGAGGAAGCACGGGGAACATTCTCAAAGACCTGCAAATTCTGCGGTGCAGAAATACGTGACACCACTGACACTGTAACACCACTGTCTCCTTAATCAACATGTGCCTACCACAAATATTTATTTTTTTAACTATTAGATTTGCAATATATTTTCCAACAACAACAGCGTGTCTTGAGCAGACTCCCACATGAGTCTATCCTGTTTGTTTTCTGCCCTCAAAAGGCAATCTGGATGCAACGGACCCTCAGCCACAAGGAGGGCATCCTGTGAGCTCCAGGGCGGGAGGGACACAAGGACAGTGGTGGTGAAGAAGTCCTGATTCAAAGTGGAATGGAGAGTAGAGGGGGTGTGAGATGGAGTTAGAGTGGGGGTGCTCCCCACCTTACCTGCAGAGGAAATGGGGACGGGCAGGGTCTTCCTGAGCTAGGGCACTCAGCACTAACAGCAACATCCCCATTTCCCAGAATTACTGTGAAGATCTTACACAGCTCTGCACAATGCTTACCATGAAGCTTACAAGCCTTGCAGAATGGTCTCCAGACCTTTCAAATTGCAAAGATTTAGAGAAGGTCTTTGGGCCTATTCTCCAACTTACAAATCATTATATGTTACCTAGTTACACTTAATAGTGATATTAGAGATGCTATCCTGGTCAGTAACGGTCGTGTGTGTCATCTCATGCACATACACATGACACACACAACCAGCATGCGTAAGTATGTGAAGATGCCCTCCAGCACAGGGCCAGAGTCTTCTCTGCTACGGCACACCTCAAGTAATTAACGGCACTGTTGATTGTGTCCTTCAGTCCTCATGAGAGCTGATGCAAGGACTGCTCTTGTGGAGCCCCTACTGCTCGGGTTAGCCAACCACAAGTGCATTGTTCTCACGTGCCAGGTGTCCTGAGAGGGGCACCCAGGCTCCACCCACACCCACACACCACTCCCAGGGGCCACACCAGCAGCTGCACACCTGTGGGCAGCATGTCTGCTTGATCTGCCAACTACAGATCAGAACTATTCCAGGGACAGCCACCTCTGTACTGAACTGGACCTTTTTCTTGTCAGTGTTCCATAAATAAAGCAGTGTGACAACCATGTACCTAGCATAGTGTAATGGTTGATACGTGGTGTCAACTTGAGGAGTCTGAAGCTGAACTAAGTAACTCAGCAATGCTACATCCTGGGGTGTAGAGGACATGCCCTTACCCTCTAGGATGTTGTTCATTGTGTCAGCTTGAGAAGTTAGAAGTTTAACTAAGTGACTCAGCAGGGGGACAGGGTCCTCACTTTGTAAACTTCCTGAGCCTGTGTGAGAGGAGGGTGCAGAGATGGTGTGAGCACTACACTCACCCTAGAGTGGGTAGCCTGCTTACAGCATGGTGGAGGAAAAGAGGCTTATTACCCCCTTTTGTGATTCTTGCTGCTTTTGCTGTCTTCTGCCACCATGAGCTGTTGCCACTCTGTCTTGCCACCCTGCCTTGCCAACTGATTCTGGCCTGAAGCCTTCACAAACTGTAAGCTAAATAAACCTTCCCTTCCTTAATTCTGGGCATCAATTATTTTTGTCTCTGCAACAAGAGAAAAGTAACCAACACACATTTGCATTGAATTAGGTTTATAAGCCACCCGTGGAAGGTGTAGCAGACACAGAAGAAGGTGCCTGACTCGTATGTAAGCACCATGCTGTTTTCCAGGTGAGATGTGGTGGTGGGAGAAGGGTCACTGAAATCTGCGCCAGGACACCACAGGCGCCATAGGCCAGTGTCTCCAGGTGTCACTGTGACCCCCTGGTTCTCTCCTTCACGGTGACTTCCAGGCGTCCAGGAGCTCGGAGCCCTCCGCTGTGTGATTTCCTCCCGGCTGGAAAAGGGAGGCGTGGCAAAGGAGTGAGCTCCGCCGCGTACTCAGCAAGGTCCAGAGCATTCTGAGAAGTGAACACTGGGCTGAGAGGCTGTCTTCTCCTCCCTTTGTTTACAAACTACATTCTCCTCGTTCTCAACCTGGGAGGCCCGGACTTCCAGGGCAGCTGAAGCTCTGCTGAGAGTGGGGAGAGGTGGTGTCAGCAGCCAGGTGGCAGCATTCACCCTGTGGCCTGTGGCGCACAGGGACAGTGGGCACGGCACAGCGGCACAGGCAGCAGACACCACGTTCACCCTGTGGGGCCGTGGGCTCTGCTCCGTCGCTCGGCACCCGGGACAGAGCCTGATGACCCCGCAGAGCCACCACAGCCGTACCCGGTGTCACTGGTGGTGCAGCGGAGCAGTTTTAAAGTGACTGAGGACGTCAGGAACACTGGACTCCACACTGTCAGATGCACGTGCTGGGGTCCCGGCCCACTCAGGATGCAGCCTCCTGCCGCACTGCAGTCCTTACGTGACCTCCCCCAGCCATCAGGGACTCAGGGGAGCAGGGTCTTGTCAATATGGCTGTGGCACTATGGTATTTGAGGCTCTGTCCAGCGCCATGGTCAGCTCAGAATGCTGTGACCCTAGGTGGCCTACGCGACATTTTGTATTTTCATTTTCTTTAATATTAAGAAGGTGAGGTATGCTCAGAGAGAACAGCAAGCTTACAGCCTCCACAGAGACCAAGCTCGGCCGTGTGAGCCAGGGACTCAGGGAGGAAAACTCACTGCGGCACTTTCCCAGAAGAGGGAAGTTGGGTGGACAGGCATGCGATGCTAACAGTGACACCTTGTGTTCATCTGGCTCCTTCCTCCTGGAGCCCCAGAGCGCTTCTCAGACAGTAGGTAGGGAAGAACCCAGACAAGAGTTCCTACCTCACCACCCCCAGGAGCCTGGCCCCAACCGCCTCTCCTGGACGCACCTGTCCTCCAGTGACGGGCTCGGGAGAACAGTTCTCAGGTGTTCAGTATCTTTAAAGTAGCACGTGCCTTTCAGAAGGTAAGTTATTGCAGGAAAAGCTTGCTCTTGGATTTCTTTACAGAGACACAATGTTTATGGAGTTTTACTCCCACGAGTGAAACTCAAGCCCAACTCTGGGTTTCATAGGCTCTCACTACAGGGCGCTGCCTGGAGCAGGCTCGTCCTTGGAGAGCTCAGCTCTAAAATCATCATGCTGATGGGGTACAAGAGATGCAGTCGCCCTAAACACACAAAATAGGGCACAGCCGTCACACGCCCTGGACCTCAACCACAGACACTAACAAATCTAAAGAAAGGACAAGCTGATGGAGGATAGAAATGTGGAGAGGGAAGCAGTATTCACTGGTGACCAAACGAACAGTGGTGTTGAGATGTGATCAACGCACTGCCAGGCCTGGCCTATGGGCACTGCAGTCCCTAGAGAAGCGTGTACTTTCCACGGTGCCTGGGCATGGGGTAGAGAGGTCCCACATGCAGAGTCAGAGAAATGTAGGTAGCCGAAGGGCCCAGCCAGGCAGGGAGAGAGCAGCACAGGGGACAAGGGCCATCCACCTGGAAGGCCAGCCACAGACACCAGAGAAACAAAGGACAAACTTAGCTCCCTAAAACATACAGATGCAGAAGTCCGGCAAACTGAATGCTAAACCGATTACACAACATGACCAGGTGATATTTATCCCATGCGTAAGAGTGGGCTCAGCATACAGAAACCTATCCGTATAGAAATACCACGTTAATTAATGAACCCGCTCAGTCAGATTAATAGATGCAAAGAAGACGGGTGACACAATCCGGCAGCCTCTCGGTATAAAAATACCGAAAATCCAAGAATGGAAACTTTCTCAACTCAGTAAAGTGCTCTAGGAAGATTCCATGACTAATGTTATATTTAATGGTGAGATAAACTAAGTTTTCTACCCCCTAAGTTCAGGGAAAAGGCAAGAGGCCTCACATCTGTGAACATCTTGTTTTGGCCTTGAAGGTTCAGGCCAAGGTAATTAGAAATTTTTTAAAAACATTAACATATCTCTATTAGGCAGACAAAAGACCAGGGAGGGAGAAGAGGAGGAGACACGAATCATAAATAGCAGCTTAGCGACCAATGGGAGCATATGCGTACATATACAGATGATGTCTTTTACGAAAGAAAGAAGAAAACTGTGTCCATCTGTGTAGACCATTGCGAATTCATATTTAAATATACGAGATAAATAACTAGTGACAAGGTTTACTTAGCAGTTGGAGGGCAGCAGGCAGAGGTATTAGGGTGGGAAAGAGACTTCTCAGGGAGACAGCTTTACATTATTTTGCTATGTAATGGAATATGAAGATGTTTTCTCTATAGTGAAAAGTAAAATTACATAAAAAGAAATCAAAGAAGGAAATCCAAAATATGAACACAAATGAACTTAATCCTATGTGAAATCATAATTGCACAGAGAAAATCCTTTTAGAAGAAATCACTGAACACATGGCTGCAACCACACCTACTGCATGAGCCCAAGAGCCGCGTGCTCCCTGCACAAGGTCGTGTTACTAGCCACGAAGGGCGTGCAGATTAGAATCAACACTAAAGGTGCCAGGCATCAAGAGCAGTAGTGTGAGAGAAAATTTCAAATATGAGCTAAAATGACTTCAAGAAAAAGTAGTGCTGCATTTGAACTAAAAGTATTACTGTTAACTCCTGAGTTTTTAAATTTGCACATATAGGCTCTCCACTGAAAGGGCCGAGATGCAGGGAAACCCCAGTGCCCACCAGGGTCCTTAGTGCCCTTCCCGACTTCCCGAGAATCTTGTCCCACACCCAGGACTCTGGCCTCAGAGGACGCCTGGCTGTCCCAGGACAGGGGGAGGGGCAGGTGAGCTCTGACATCCTTGCAGGAAAGCAAAGCCACAGGAACCAGGGGGACACCACAGAAGGATGAGGAGACAGCTCCAACAGACCTACGCTGGCCAGTGTCGGGAACTTTGAACACTGCTAAGAATAACCACTGTGACAGATTCTAACACACTGAGTTCATAATCAGCACAATTCAATACTAATTTTTGAAGGCTAGAAAACGGGCTAGAGAGAACATTAACCATATGCACACAGCAAGCATAGAAGACAGGATGGAATTGGAAAATCATTCCCCACACACACGTTTTTGGGGAACAGTACATTTGTGAAGCACCAGATCGCACCTGGGTGACTATTTACTAGGTGCAAAAGCAGAGTATTCCTTTCTGATGGGATGATCTGGCCATCGTCCCGTTCATCCAGTAAACAACCTGATGCCACCACATGTGTGACATGTCCTGCAGGACTCAAGGTCACCTCTGACATGTCCATGTAGATTGCGATGAAGCCACCACACTTATCTCAGACTTTCAGAAGCACAGGGAGCAGAAGGAGCTGTCAGAGGTAGAATTCGGGATTCTGGTGTTCCCGAGTAAACGAGCCTGGGGTGGATAGTCCCTGGTTAGAAGAGACTAAGATGATGCACAGAGGCAGCACACAAGCCTCGTCAGATCTTGCGAGTTAAAGAAAGACCTAGAAAGACACTTGCGGTTTTTGGGAATTCGAGTATGGACTGAGTATGAAGTGATATTTTAAATTTATAGACTTTTTCTTGGATATAATAATGGCACTACAGACAAAGGGCCTTCTTAGGCGATGTAGGTAAACTATGAAGGGGTGACATTTCACGAGGTCAGCAATTTATTTTCAAATACTTAATAACAAAAAATTATACAGGGAGAAACAGGGGAGGCAGCATGTACATATAGGTATAATGTATATATAATAAATATTAAACAGTTCTGAGATTTACATGGAGGGAATATGTATTTTGTTATTATCCTTTCAACTTTTCCCGTATGTATAAAAATTTTGAAATTAGGTGAATATTTTAAGGGTCTCCTTTTAGTAGTAAATAATTCTAAAACAATATATTTTATCCAACACTTTGAAAACAGGGTAGCATTGTTGACTTAAAGAAGTTTCCACTTAATTTACTTATCTGCAAGGGACAAACTGCTGACAGGATCACGGTTTCCTAGAAAAATATCCTCCTAAGCATTCAGCCCTTAGAACCTGTGGAAGCAAGCAGACTCTGACCTGTCGCACACCTTGTCCTATGTGAATATTTTAACAAGGAGTCCAACACTGCAGACCCTTCATACATCCTGTTGGTAATAGGGGAGCCCTCCTGGTCTCCAACTCTTCAGAAGGCACCGAGACTATTTTAGGGAGTTTTCTTGCGTTTGGAAGAACAAGGCAGCAGTGCCGTGACTTCACGCTTGGTCCCTGCCCAGGTTCTGGCTCAGCGACGGCGCGGCCTCAGCGCCGCACTCTCACAGTTTGGTAATCGCACTGTGCTGCTGTATAGCCAAGAGGACGAACAGCGAAGCATTTCTAATCCCCAGTTTCCCTAAAAAAACAGATCAAATACAAGGGCAGTCAAACCACGGTATTAAATCATAGTAAATCTGCAAGTCCCAATGAATGTGAAGAGCCAGCCTCCTCGGCCTTGAGCCCCTGCTGGGCCGTGTCCACACTTTTGCTGGCCCTTCCTTCTCCCCTTCTCTGTAGTCCTCAGCTCCCGCCATCCCCGCCGAGCCCTGTCTTTCGCGAGAATCTCTGGATGTGGGAATGGGACAGACACACGTTTGCAAAGTATTCCCCAAAGAAGACCAGCGCTGTGTTCCTGCACAGCAGAAGACAGGCAGGACCCAGGGCCCCAGATTGGGCGAGCCATGCCCTCCCCCCAGCAGGCGGGCTCTGTCCTCCCCCCTCCTCCCCTCCCTCCCTCCCTCCCTCTCTCCTTTTCCTTCCTCCTTCCTCCTTCACTGCCCTGGGCCACTTCCTTCTCCACCAGCAGCTCAGTTGCTTTCTGGCTGGAACTGCACATGTGTATGGGACGCACTGTGACACCCCAGCTGCCGCCTGAATTTGCAGTGCCCAAGCTGAGCGGCCAGCACACCTGTCACCCCAGCAACCTGGTCTTTCTCTCTGTCAGGGCTACCTTAGGGCATGAAATTCGTCTCCCAGGGCTGGAGGCAGACCCCATGGCACTGCGAGTCATGGTCACCTTGGCAACAGGACGGTGGAGCCCCTTCTGCTCAGTGAATCCATCCCATGCATCCTCCTGCCCTGGGTGAGGTCACTCTTCAACTCCAATGTGGTGAGAGTCTGGGGTCTTGTCCTTCTGGGCCTGGCTTATTTCCTTTGACACAATGTTTTTTTAAGATTCACCCATGTTGCCTCCAGTGGCTTTTTTTCCTGCTGCACTGGGGATTGACTCCAAGGCCCTCTCCTTTAGCAACATCTCCAATCATTTCAATTTTTTATTTTGAAGCAGGGTCTTATTAAGTCGCTAAGTTGGCTGGGCTGGCCCTGAACTTGAGATCCTCCTGCCTCAACCTCCCAGAGTGCTGGGATTCAAGGCAGGCATCACCACACCCAGCTCAGATTCCATTCTTTGCTGTGGCTGAGCCCTGCTGCCCACTGTGTATGCATCACATTTTCTTCCTTTATGCATGTGGTGGCGGATGCGTGGTTGACTCCACTTCTTGGCTGCTTTGAATGGTGCTAGGACAGACCCAGAGCACAGGTGTCTCTCCAGTCTGCCACTGGGGCTTCCTTTAGATAAACAATAGCAGCTGAGTGCTGCCTAGACCACAGCTCGATTTTTCTGCAGCTGTTACTTCCAGTCCAGCGCATGCGTCATGCGCCCACCTGAGCCATGCTGCAGGGCTAGTGCTGCGGGGAGGCTGGCGCTTCACGTGCCCCCTGGGGCTCCCTCGAGGCCTTGTGATCTCAGCAGTTACAGCGGTGACCCGGCTTGGGAACAGGCAGGAGGCGCCGCGGCTGGAAAACCCCTCTGGGAGCTCTGAATTAAAGTCGTTTGGGGCTGGGGATATAGCTCAGTGGAATAAGCGCTTGCCTAGCAAGCGCAGGTTCCTGAGTTCGATCCCCAGTACCGCCATAAATAAATAAATAAATAAAGTCGTGTGCAGGGCGAAGGGAGCCACATCATCCCCCTGCTGCTGCTCCCATCCCCCACAAATACAGAGCGCCAGCTGTACCACAGCCCTGTGAGCGAGGAAGGAGGACAAGCAAGGTGAGCCATCCGACCCTCTGGGCCTGGGAGCTCCGGCGCCGCCGGACTCCACGTTTCCTGACACCTCCACCTGCACAGCAACTGCTGATTTACAACCCGGGCCCAGCTGTGCTCGGCAAACCTCCTAGCACAAAGGAGGACAGCCAAGCATCTCCTGGAATGCTGGGTGTCCCAGGCTTGCCCTTTAGTCAGCTCCAGGAGGACCTGCCCGGTCCTTTGCCACTCCCACCCCAGACCTTTCCTGATGGCCCTGAAGCAGATCCACATGCCTTGGGCAGTCCCGCTCCCACACCACCTGCGAAACACATCAGCACCGAAGAAAGCCCCGGAGGCTTGTCAGGTGGTGCTGTGTTTTCCTTGGAAGGCCAGGCCTGGAATCACCTCCCAGTGTCTGGGCCAGGCAGCTCTCCTGGATGCATCCACAGACAGGACAGTCCAGAAAACAATGGGGCTGCCCCAGAGAGGGACCTGGGAAGCCCCTGAACAGGCCACAGAGCCCTGCACGGACCCTTCCTCCCATGCTGCTCCTGTCACACAGCGCCTTGTCTTCCCTCCACCCCCGGAGCCTCTGGGGACCCTCCCACAGCCACACCAGCCCTCTGCCTGCTCCCCCACAACTTGGCAATCAGCTGCTCCAAGCCCTGCTGCCTTCCCAGGGTGCCGCACTGGGCACAGCGGTGGAGCAGAGGCTAGCCGGTGTGATGCCAAAAGGACCTGCCAGGCGCTGTGCCAGGATGTGGACAGTGACATGGGTGGGGGGCTGCTGTGTGATGAAACTGCTCAAGAGGGGGTTTCTGCTGGGTCATTGATCCCAACAGTCCTAACAGTCCTGTGACCAGAGCCCCGTCCCGCATGCAGAGTCTGTCGCGGGAAGGAGCCCCAACACGGTCACATCGCACAGCCATTCACAGCTCCATGTGCTTTAGGTCATCTCTGGATTGCTTATAATGCTCAACACAACATAAACACTGTGTAAAAGGATGCTGTACTGTGTTGTTTAGGGAATAATGCTGAGAAAAAATCCCTATTTGTATTTACAGACCACTTTTTTCTATTTTTCCCAAATTATTTATGGATAAGAAATCCACACATAGGGGGCTGGGGATATAGCTCAGTGGAATAAGCGCCTGCCTAGCAGGTGCAGGGTCCTGAGTTTGATCCCCAGTACCACCAAAAAAAAAAAAAGAAATCCACACATATCCCTAAGGGCTCTGAGTCTTAGCATAGGACTAGATGATGAAGGTTTACATTAAACGTGTGGTGAATGTCTACATTTAGAGGTCTGTTGCAGTGAAAGACACCTCAACTTCCCACCCCTCACTCTGAACGCACGGGCCCTGTCACTCTTGCTGCTTTCTGAGGTAGATCTGGAACCCTTTCTCCTGAGCTGCGGTCCAGCACCATCCAAGGGAAAGGTAGCTCCTAAAAACAGGTGCTTCATCCTCAGCTGCCTCATTCGCCCAACCTGGCACCATGTAACTTGGGGCTCCTCCCGCAAGTCAAAGTGACCATGAAAGGCGAACTTTCTGAACTGATTCAGGACATCAAGGCAACTGTGCCTGCAAAACAAAAGAAACCCACTTACTTAAGAGGACCAAAAATTGCAACTCTAAGGGTAAATGGAAACTGCATAGAAACAGTGCAGTGGTTCCCACTGCGTACATAGAAACCCTTGGCTGTCAAGCTTAGGGTGGAAGTCCTTTCCACTAGGAAGTGCAAGGGAGGGTAGGGTCAGGTCGTGTGTTGGGGCTGAGCAGAATGTTGCACTTCTGACTGCCCTTCAGAAAATTGTATACTTCAAATCCCTAAGGAATGACCATGAAGCTTTTGCAATATAAGGTTGTTTTAAAAAATGTTATGTGATGCCTGGTAAAACATTTTAGGCCTAGAAAATGTGTAACCTGAAATACGTCAGCCTTATGGAACACACTTGGACTAGTATCTGATCCTAATGTTTCACTCAAGTGCATAATTTAGCTTCTTGCTATATTTTAGTCTCTCAGATAATCTTGATATGTCAAATGTCCAGAGATAAATATACAGTTTCAACCAATTCATTCATTACATTTGCCTGAAACTTTCTAACAAGGAGCAATATTTTAGCAATAACTTTCCTGATGTTTTCCATATTGTAAGGGTTATGTAACAACACAGCTGTTCATTGAAAAGAGCTCTTGATTCTAAGGAGGTCCTGGGTTCCAGACACAACTTTTTCAAGCCCAAAACTAAGAACATAGTGGGCCTTCAATAAACAATTTATAGCTTCTGCAGATTTCATTGCAAAGACTTAGGTTTTAGAAATGACTAACAGAAATATGACAGTACCAAGAGAAGTTGTTCTTGGTGTGGGTTTTCACTAAAGACTAGCAAACGCTAAAACATGTCAGTAGTCTAGGTTATTCAGATGGCACACTGGAGCTTCCTGGAAGTATTCTGAGTGGAAAGTAGAAAGCACACATTTGTGTATCAAAGCTACCCAGCTAGAGAGTCTCTTGAAGGTATATAGGTAAAAATGTCCCCTTGTTTCTGTAAGGAAATCCTGCTAGAAGTTCATCAACCAGTTACAGAATGTAAGGAGTTCTATTAATTTTGGCCAAAACTGCTATCCTGTAAACAGACAAGCTTTATCAGTTATGGAAATAATAAACTTCAATAGGAAAAGAGCCACAATTTCCAAATGAATCTTTAATTGGTCAGAGAACCTGAGGAAATAAAATCACAGAAATAAAAGCATAAAATTGGGCCCGCTTATTCCCGGCAGACCTCACGAGTTGTGCAGAGGAAATGTTGAATGAGAACACAACTTGAACCATGCTTAGTCATCTGTTAGCCTCTGTGTGCAACTTCATGCACTACCAAAGAAGCAAGAGGAAAAGAGCACAAATATGCTCTAAAGCGACTGACACAAGCTTTTCAAGTGAAAAACTCTCATTTACAATGGCAATTACTCAGCCCTGACTTTAACTAAAATAATAAATTTCATCAACCTCATTAACAAACCAACAGCCTCACATGCTTCCATATATAAAATCATCCACATTGTACCCTGTCATAAATACTGACAGCTATTATTTGTCAACTTAAAAATGTTAAAAATAAGTAGAATGACAGATTTAAAGTTAATCCTTCATTGTCTTCCTGGGCAATTTAAGTACAATTTACCTTTTATCTAACTTTATTAAAACTATAAATCTGCAGTGTCTGTCTTCAACATTAGTTGAATCATAATCTATCCGACTTCAGATTATGATTCCAAGCGTTTGCAAAACCATTCATTTTCATTACTTGGCTAAAAGGCTTCCAGAGATCCAATAAGCTAGGTCATCAGTTTGGAAGTCGTGCAGTAAAAGAAAAGTTAACCACAAAGTGCAAACTTGCTTTTAAGTTCACAGAGTCATTTATTAAGGTTACTCTTATACTTACTGCAAATCGAATCACATACAAGTCAATGCAGAGGAATATATTGTCTCTATTCGATAAGGATTTCTGAGCCCAGGCCAGCTTTTTACATAGACCTCTGCCGAGTCAGCACCTGCATGAACTCAGATCTGTGGAGCCTTTGGTCCCCTTCTGGGAGTGGGGTGAAGCCTAAATGTCCAGGACTGGAGGAAGGTTTTCATTTACTTAGCAGGCAGCACAGAGAGGGCTGCATTATAAGAGGCCCTTTAGGGTGCAGGCTTTTTTTGGTTTTCTTTCCTAATGAAAAGGACCCTGTTTATGCACACTGTAGAAGACCATTGAAGTATTGAGATATTCTTATGCTGCTCCACAGTATTAGTGTGATCCCACCCTCTGTCCATCCTAAGAGACCCCCAGGAAATCCCAGATTTGACCTCAGAAGGGCATTGCAGGAGCACATCTGAGCATGTATGGCATCCTCCTCATGTGCGCCCCTCATGCACAAATGCCTGCGGTCTTCACTCTTGACCTTGGGCCAGGCCCCAACCAGTGTGCCCTTGGGTACGTGCGGCTCTTTCAGGCACGAGGCCCTAGGGTATGCATATAACGCAGATTCTGGGATGCTTCCCTATCACAGGCGCTGTGGGCCACAGCCCGGCTCAGGTAGACAGACAGGAAAGCCAGCCCGGGCCCGCGGGCAGTCCCTTGCCTGCTTCTATGGGACTGTTCCATCAGAGCCTACCTGGAGAGGAACATCTTTATTCATTCTTGTCTGGCACTGGCTCCACATGGAACTTTTATCCCAGTGCTGGCCCCCGTGGGTGAGCTGTTTACCATGGGCTACTGCAGCAGCACAGAGACTTGGTGACCTGGTTGGAGCTGAACAGATATTTAACTCAAAAACAGTAGCGTAGTTCACAGTCTGGCCCCTAAATCCCAGCCACTTGATGTGCATGTCCTAATTCCCAGAACTGTGAGATGCTCTGTGTGTGGAAAAGGCACAGGGAGGTTGCTCATCAGCTGACCTTAGGGAGAGCATCTGTGGAACTGATGCAGCCACAGGGTCTCTAAACACAGAACAGAGGAAAGAGGATGACCCAGCAGGTCACAGGGATGCCATGTTGCTGAGGTGAGGTGGCAGCTGGCGGGGGTCACCAGCCAGAGGCAGCCAGAGACCTCAAGAGTGGGCCAGCACCAGCATTTGGAGACCCACCTTGGGAGGTGACCGGCTCATGGCAGTGGGGCTTTGGTGGGTGTCACTGCATCCGTGGAGAAGCCCAAGAGACCCTCACTTCTTCTGCCATGGTCCAGGCAGCCTGGCACACAGCAGGTGTGCCCTGGTCACATGCGACCTGCTAGCAGCTCAGTCTTAGACTCAGCCTCCAGGCCTGGCTGTGAAAGATGTGTGTCTGTGTGAATGCCACCCAGTCTGTGGCATTCTGTTCCAGCACCCAATGGGTTCGGGCATCCGTGACACGTGTCCCGAGTGCTCACTGTGACTGGACCTCTCCCCAGATGCTTCCCATCTGGGAGCCCAGTTCTCCTGTAAGTGTGAGGCAGAGAGCACTGTTCCTAGCCAGTCTGGAGGAAAACCTAGGTTCACCTGCAGTCTTCTGCCCCACGGCCTACACCTGCCAAGTGCTGAGCTGGGATTTGAGTCCTGGTGGCTGCACACATTTGACCCACATCCTCAGCCATTCACCTCTTTGACTGCAGATTGCCCATACTTTATACCTTTTGCCTAAAATGTTTCCTGACACTGTTTACCAGAACACTTTTTCAGCCTTGTATATTTTCTCTTCCCCTTCTGATATTCAGGCCATGTCAGATCTTTTGTTATCGTCTACAGCTGCCGGAAGACCTAAATTATTTTCCCCTTCCTGTTGTCTGAGTAATGATGCGTTCCTCTGATGCAACCCCAGTCTACTTTTGAACTCACCCAGTGAGTCTTGTGTGTGTTCCTTACTGTGTTTTCCATTGGCTTCATTTCATTATGTCCTCTATTTCCTTGCTGATGTGTGGGAATCACTGCAGAAGCATTTTTATAGCTGCTGCCTTAAAATCCTCATCGGATACTTTCAGGCACTGATTGATTGCAGGACTGTGAATTCTGAAAAATTAATAGACTTATTCTGTGGAGCAGTTGAGCTTCCTTCATTCTTGATGAGGCAAATGACTTCCTAACTGCACTGGGCAATTTGGGTTTATCTAAGGGAGGCAGACAGATCCATGCACCTCTTCTGCATCTGCCTCCATTCAGGCTGGCCGAGGAGGCTTGCATCTGGGCCACAGTTCCGGAGATAGTTCGGCCTTCAGGGCCTCCTGGAGCCATCCTACTTGGCTTCACTCAACTGGGCCCAGGCTCCTGGGCCACCCTTGCTGCTCTCTCTGCAAGGCCAGCTGCTTTCCCCACTGTTCCGGTTGGGCTGGACAACCAGAGACAGCAATGGGGGTGAAAGCGTGAGGAGTTGGGAATGGCCGCGCTTGACTGCCCGGGCCCCTACACAGGGTCACTCGGCCTCAGCGCCCTCCAACCGGGGAGAGTAGGAAGGGCAGCCTGGTGGAAGCCTGGAGAGGTCCAGCGCTACGAGGACTCCTTGTTCTTGTCACTCACAGGCCACTACTCCAGCACAAGCTCTGAGATATTGGGGTGACCCAGGGAACCCACTGAGGTGCTCTTCCTGAAGAGTCCCTGAGGGGTGATGGTGACAAAATCCCCTCCCCACCTTCTGTGAGCTTCGGGTGCCACACTATCTGATGTTCTGCTTGTCTCTAAAGGCAAAACTCAGGGTGAACCCAGGGGCCCTGGCTCCCAGCAGTTCCTCCTGGACTGGGACAAGCTGTGCTCAGTGGGAGCCTGGAGTGGACCCTGCAGAGCCCCAGACAGCAGCAGAGCGCAGTGGGATCCCACCGTGCACACACCAGACTCACAAGGCCCGCACCGAAGGATGATGTAAGCCAGCTATGGCACCTGATGGTCTCTACATTCACACCACAGTCTAGCCTTGACTCAAAGATTAAACACACACACAGTATTTCAGATATTTTGCTTGTAGGTCAACAGAAGTGAGAACATCAGTCCACACATAGGTCCCTGTCTAAGTTGGTGTCACAGAAACTTTACCCTTTGTTTTTTTCTTAAAAGCTTTAGGATGTAAGCTTTATATTTAAGGCAGTCATTTATTTTTAGTTAACATTTGTATAAGCTGTGAATTATAGATTACATTTTGTGCATGTAGATATCCAAGCATTCCACTACCAATTATCGAATAAGTTACTCTTTCCCTACACACACACACACACACACACACATACGTATTTCAAGACTGTATTTACTTCATTAATCTGTAACATACTGAATTGATTATTGTAAGCTTTATAGTAAGATTTTAGGGTAGCTAATTTAAGTCCTGAATTTGGTACTTCTTTTAGAAAATTGTGTACTTTACATTTTTTGCTTCTTCATAGAAATTTTAAAATCTATTTTGTTGTTTCTACAAAAAAATTTCTAGGACTCTGGCCAGAATTGTACTGAATTTATAGACCAATATGGGAAGAACTGACACATAATCATGTTGAGTCTTGATCTACAAATTTGTAAATCATCTCATATGTCTTCAGTTTTAAAAATATTTTAAAGGTTTTAGTAAGTCTTGCATATATTTTTCAGATTAATCCCCCTATATCTCATTTTTAATGTGATACACTATCATGTTATATATGGCTAGATTCTATTTACTCAGATTTTTTTTGGTACCAGGAGTTGAATTTATGACCTTGATCTTGCCAGGCAGCTGCCATGCCACTAAGTTACACCAGGCTTTTCGTGAGATTTTGTTAGATTTCTTTTTTGGTTTATGTTTGTGGGAGATATTTATAATTTTCATTTGCTTCGATACTTTGGCTCCTTTTGGAATCAGAGTAATACTGGCTTCATGAAATTTCAATTTTTCTGGATGAATTTGTCTGTAAATGCTATCGTTTCTCCCTTATACGCTTGGTGGCACTAGGTAACAAAAACGACGGAGGCCGGAGTTCTCGTCTTGGTTTCTCGGCTTCCTCTTGGGCAGCACTGTCAGTCTTAGGAAACCGCCCTCGTTGTTTCCATCATTGGTTTCCTTTGGTTGTAGAGTTGCTCTTGTGTCCAGCATTACTCTCAGTGTCTTTATGGTCCACTGTGGTGTCACCCATCTCATTTCTGATAGTGGTAACTGTTGTGTGTTCTTTCTTTTAACTTGCAAGTCTGAATAGATGATTCTCAATTTTTGTTCAACTTAATATCCTATTTTTCTTTATTCCTCTTCTTTCCATAGATCTTTAGTATCCTACTTAGTTTCCAAATATTTGGGGGCTTTTCCCGGTATTTGTCTGTTAGTGACCTTTAAGTGATTTTCATTATGAGCAGAGAACATATTTTGTATGACTTGGATCCTTTTAAATTTGAAGATTTGCTTCTTGGCCTGGATTATGGTCCATCTTTGTCAGCATTCCATGTGGACTTCTGAAAGCTCTGCCCAATGCCCATGAGTTATGAGGTGTTCCACACTGGCCACTGGGACAGGAAACACTCCCACCTGTGCAAGCCCCAGCTTAATTTCCTCTTTTCCTTCTGGGTGGTTCTTTCCCTAGCACTGAGTAATTTCCGTACATGCGCTCAGTGACTAGGACTGGACAGAAGATCCACGGGGAAGATCTCCAGGGCTTTCTCCTTCCTCTTCTTATTCGCAATAACTAAACTCATCAATTCTTATTTTTATTCATTTAACTTTAATGAGCAATCTGTTACCATGTCAATAAAATATTTTTGGTGCACCGAAACCTAGGAAGTACTAGGAAATAGGAAATATTTATGGTGTACCAAAACCACTGACCTAGGAAGGAAAGATAGTTTTGTGGTACAGCATATGTTTAGCTTGCACAGGGACCTGGGTTAAATCCCCACCTACATACACATGCGCGCATGCGCGAAAAAAAAAATGAAAAAGGAGGGAAGGAAGAAAGAAGGAAAGAGAGAAAGGGGAAGTTCAATGGTTTATCTTTTACTTGTAATATGTTACATCATACTTTTATTATTTGGAAAATACTGATTCAAACAGTTATATTGTTTCTATAATTGTGAATGTATTTTATCACACAACATTGAAAATTCATCAATATTATTTTCACTACAAATTTCACATGAATTCTTTAAAATTGGAAGATGTCAGGTTCTCATTAGCCCATGTAAGTTTTCAAAAATTCTAATGCTCACTTGAAAATTTTAATCTTAACATTGGCAGCAAATATCAGCCACTGTTCTCCTTAAAATGACAGGCTTGCTTCATTTTTTTGTTCAGAAAAGTTTTTGTCCAGGGCACAGGTGTTTGCGAGTAGCTCTGTGGAAAGACTGCCCCAGCGGGAGCCTCTGCACAAGCGTGTCTGTCCCCATCCCGCCTTCTTGCCAAGATGTTAAGGAGCCCTCCACCAGCCGGGCCAGTGTGCGCAGTTAGCAGTGCGGCTGTGCCATCAGCTATGCGCCTAAAGGAAACCAACATTCTTGTTTTAAAAGCTCTGAGTCCAGGGCAGTAATAGTCATCGTGATGTGGGTCTGTTCATCAGTTTCTCTCACTAGTCTTGAAGTCTGTCTACTCCATTGTGATCCCACTTATCTCATAGCATGCCCACAGCACAGGATTTGCCACTGCCTTGAGGCTTGTGTTCTGTTAGATTTCCTCACCCTTTTCAGTGCAAATGCAAATGTGGTAAAAAATACAGGTAAGATTTTTTTGTGGATGTGAAATCAGTTTTGACCTCCTAACTCCCTTGGAAAATTTCATAGAAATCCCAAGGGCCCACACTTGGAAATCCATGTTGAGCCTCACTACCTAGATGTGATTGCACTCTAATAATTATGGGCCTTGGCTCTCCTCTAAGTAGAACAGAGCCCTGCGTTCTCCCCACCTCATCCCCAGTGTCTCCTCTGCCTGTGTCTGTGTCTGGTGCGGCCACAGGTGTGGGAAGTGAGACAAGAGGCTTACTTCTCCTCATAGCTGAGCCTCAGCACCTCTGCCTTCTCTCCATCCACTTTCCTGTCTTCTGCATTCCACTAATTCAGAGCTACAAGAGCCAAAATAATTTTTTCTCAGAGTTATAGATTTTATTGCCAAAAGCCAGTTAAGCTATTTTCAGGCAGTTTTCTTTCTTTTCATTGCTTTTCATGCTGAGGCAAAAGAAACTAAAGATCTAAACAAATGGCATCCAGACCCAGAGGCTGCAGACTGCTGCTGTAACTCTGACAGTCAGACATGCTGTTTTGCCAAGTTTGACGAGGCGCCTCCTGCTGCCAGGCCTTGAGCTCACATGGGTTCTGTCACTCGCTCGTCTGCTGGGTGGAAGGGGGCAACGCAAGGCTTTTTCCATGGGAAAGTAGCTCTTTCTGAATTATTCTAAATTGTTCTTGACTAGTAATAAGTTCAGTTAGGATAACATATTTGCATAAGTATATAATTTATTTCAGATAAAAATTATAAAAGATAAATGAAAACTAACACTTTTCATTGCTGTGTTTTGTGCCTGTACCCCTTTCTCAGGACCTGCTGGAACTGCTGGCTGACCCACCAGGCTCTCCATTCTGGGCACAGAGCTCGGGAACCTTACCCTTTTCAGGAAGTCTGTATCTGATGGGGAAAAGGAATCTGGGGCCAAGCAACAGGACTGGGCTGATTCAGTGACATCATTCTGTTGAAAGCACTTTGAGGATCCAAAATCATCCCAACTTTCCTTTATGATCACGAATTTAGGTTAAGATACTGGTATTCTGGAAAACAGCGTGACTACGTTACTTCAGAAAGGTGACATATTTCTAGAGGACTACTCTAAACACACTAGATGGAATCTTCCAGAATTGTTAGCATATCACCTAGGAAGAGCTTCAGTGAACAGGAAGGAGATGCTGCTCGGAAATCTGTGGTATCGTTTACTTAAAGTCATTGAGAAATCTCCAAACCTGTTGTGAAAAACTTTTGATGTGTTACTGACAAGCTGAGAATACCTTTTACTAAACCCATTTGAGTGAGGATGTAGATGATTGTAAAACTGTGAAAATACATATATTGTAATATTATATATGCATATTTTAAATACCTGTCAGTACCCATTTGATAAGGCTTATAAAAGAATTTTTAAAGATATTTCAATGGCTGAGCATGCTGAGGAATTTCGAATGTGGTGGCGGTGGCAGTGGGCTGTGCGAGACGGTACCATCATCCTGGTGTGCTGGAACTCAGGGCTGGTGCCAGGCAGGACAACTTTGCAGAGTCATGGGATGTGAGGAGGAGGGTGATAACTGCAGAAGTACTCGCCAGAGATGGGGTTCACTGTGTTGCCCAGGCTGACTTTAACCTCATGACTGCCCTGCCTCAACCTCCTGAGTAGATGGGATTACAGGTGCATATGGCAATGGCCAGATATTGAGGTTTTAAAGCTGCAAAATCAAAAGTATCCCCAGGCAGAAGATAGCCAAGGAAAGGTGCCAGAAAGAGTCCTTTCAAGATAGTCTTAAAGACATAAAGAAGTGAATGAGAGAAAAGGAATAAAAACTTGGCAGAGATTGGCAAGCACGGATCCTTTATGCCCGCACCATGCCAAGTTATTACCAACACTGGTACACTGCTTAAAAATTACCAAGAAAACAACAGAATGCTAGTTTTAGCTTTGGAAAATGAAAAATCCAAAGGAAGAGAAGCCCAGTACGTCACCCTACAGCTAAGGAAAGAATGCTACCGCCTTACCTGTCAGCTGTATGCACGGAAAGAAAAACTTACTTCACCGCAAACAGAAGGTACTGCTCAGAACGAGGAGGTACGTCTCTCAGGAAGGGACCCCAGGGACCTCTCTGAAAAGGAGTTATCGCACAACCCTTTTCAGGAAACTACCTTCCAGGACATGGACAATCATTTCCAACAGAAGAGCAAACGCTTTCTACTCCTCAAGACACAGAGGGATCTGCTTTTGATTCAGGTGAAGCTAAGCCTGGATATCTTACCCAGAACTGTATCACTCTGTCACCACATAAAGGAGCATTTTAATACCCTAAGTCAATCCGATACTTTGGATGATTTTGAAACCAGTCATTTGGAAGGGCAGTCTTTTGAGTTGGAAAGAATCAGATACATAGACCCAGGAAGAAGCATGCACATACCAAAAAATTAAGAAAAAAATGTCTATCGGTGAAACAAAGACAAAATTAATTTATCACCAATTTGTCACTGATTCAACCAGGAAAATTTACCAAAATGAAAGAGGTCATTTTAGAATCTAAGTCTGAAATAAAAAGTAAGCATAGAGATGTACGACTAAAAAAAAAGAGAAAAGAAAAGCTAATAGGAAAATCGAGGTTTACATCCAAGTATAAAGGGAACAAAAGTGAAAACCAAGAAACTGCTCTCAAAAACTGGACGCATCTGTCAGTCCCACGGGTGCTTACAATTTCAGTTTGGAATTCATCTCCCTCCTTTCTGACAAAGACAAACACCGATTCTAACGGAAGAAAACAGCAGTAAGTCTGAAGTGAGCATCTGTGGATCCAGTAGTTCTGGAGACTATTCCGACGATTCCCCACGGCAAGCATGCTCCGACTCTGCCGAGCGCGTCAGACAGGCCCGTCACCAGGCCTCAATCGAAAAGAGCACTAGACTACACAGATGAGCAGGAGTCGGAGGGTTCACAGCCAGCAAAATCTTCTCCTAGTGCAACACCTAAGACTCGCCCATTGCCTTCATCCCAAAATTCTGGCCTGAAGGATATCACCCATGTTTTCTTGCTTCCTGAAATGAAAACCAGGAAACTTTCTCTTTCTCCAAAAAAGAATGAGGAAAGCACACCCATGTGTCTCCCCGCGTGCAAGTGCACGAGCAGCGTGAACTATAAGGATCCAACACTAGCTTCGAGGCTGAGAAGAGGAGACCCTTTCACAGATTTGTGTTTCTTGAGTTCTCCTATTTTCAAGCACAAAAAGAACTTGAGACATTCTTTAAAAAGTATAAAGCAAATGCGGTAAATCTCCTTTTGGGTGCTTCTTATGTTTACCCTACATCCTTTTCTGTTGCTCCAACAGAGAATCTGTCAGACAGTGCACAAGTGCGTGGAACTGTTGCCATAGAATATTGTCTTAGTAGGACCCTAGGTCATGAACATGTGTAAAACCATACTTTGTAATTGTTTGATTTCTTTAAACTGCCTCAACCCCTTGATTTTACTCAAAATATACCAACATATTAGAAATTTTAAAAAATTAATAAAGGTATTTCTCTTCAGAGCAGTCTTAGTTTCACTGAAAAACTGAGAGAAATGTATTGAGATTTCCCACACACACTGTCCCACATGCACAGTCACCCATTATTAACACTCCCCACGAGAGTGGTGCATTTATTAAAATTCATAAACCTGCTTTGACCCATTACAATCACCACCCAGACACTATAGTTTTTGTTAAAATCTGTTTTTGATGTTGTAATTCTGTGGGTTTGGACAAATGCATAATGCCACATAGGCACCATAATAGCATAATTAGTTATTTTCCCATTGCTGGCACAAAACACTTGACGTCTACAAGTCAAAGGAGAAGGGTTATTTAGTCTGTAGAGGTTTGGGTCCATAGCTGGTTTGCTCTATGGCAGGGTGGCATGGTGGAAAGACATTCCAGAGGAGAAACAGTCCACAGCAGGGCAGATGTGAGGCAGCAGGCCCGCCCTCCTTCTGCCCCTTTGTGTCCCATCCAGGCTGCAAGCCTGTTGGTTGGTGCCACCCAGACTCAGTGGAGATTGTGTCTTCAGTAAGTTCATCATCCACACCCAAAGCTACACTAGTCCAAGCAGTGGGCTGATTCAGTTATCATGCCCGTAATATGTATGTATTCACACATCCCAGACCATCCACCTCCCACAGGCCCCACCTCTGAATGCAGGAGGCTTGGAGGGGACATCTAGATACAGCCATACCAGTGTCATGAGGAGTATTTTCACCACCCCAAAAACGACTGTGTTATGCTTACCTTCTACTCTCAACTCCTGTAACCACTGATATTTTCACTGTCTCTATTGTTTTGTCTTTTCCAGAATGTCAGAAAGTTAAGAATCATACAGCACGTAACATTTCCAGAGTGGCTTCTTAAACTTAGTAATACGTGTTAGGATTCCTCTATGTCTTTTTACGGCTTGACAGCTCATTTCTTTTTATCACTCAGTAATACTCCTTTTTTAGAATGTGCCAGTTCATTTGCTATTCATCTTCTTCTTTCTGTTTTTTTTTTTATTTTTTGTCTTTTTGAGACAGGGTCCTGCTATGCAATTCAGGCTGGCCTTGAGCTCACTTTGTAACCCTGGGTGGTCTCAAACTCACAACAATCCTCTTGCCTCAGCCTCCCTAGTGCTGGGATTACAGGCATGTGGCATCACACCCGGCACCATTCACCTTCTGAAGGTCATTTCCACTGCTGTCACGTTTGGCAATTATGCATAAGCTTAAAATAAACGTATCTGTGTAGGTTTTGGTGTAGACATATGTTTTCAACATCATTTGGGCCAACAAAAATAAATTTTTAAGAAAGATATCCTGTTTTTCTTAAAAATCATACACAAGTTTTCTAACAGCTAGAAACTTAAGGAAAACAAGTGATGATAGCAACTTCTATGCCTTGTGGCTTCAATATAGATCACCCGTGTCTAACACAGACTGCTGGACATCTAAGACCGAGCTTTCCAAAGATGCTAGCTAGTCTCTGAGGAAGAGCGCCCAGTGTGGACGAAGGACAATCAAAGGTTGCTGAATAAGGAATGAGTAGAAGGCCAAGCCCAGCCACCGCGATTGTGTGCCTAGGCGAGGCACGGAATTCTGCACTGCTGTGGAGAGACAATGTAAGCTTGGAAATGAAGGGTTTAGAAAAGTTCTGTCCCTGAATGTTGGACAGATATGTAGCTGGTAGGCATCATAGTGGAGTAAAGAAGACATGGGCTTGGAGATTGGAAAGGATGGTTTTGAATCTTAACTCCTTGCTGACTCTGTAATTCTGAGAATTACTGTCCTGGCTTTCGGTCCCATCTCCTAATTCTTAAAGCATAATGTGAACTGTAAACATTGTAACACCTTTCTTTTGCTGTTGTTCGTTTGCTTTGTTTCTGAGGTGGGGTCTTGTGATGTTGCCCAGGCTGACCTTGAATTCATGATACTCTCACCTCAGCCTCCTGACTAGCAGGGACTGTAGGTGCGCACCCCTGTGCCTGGATGGAACACTTCCTCTTGATAAGCCTTCTGCGCACCAGACAACCATTCCCCAAGGGCAGAGCACATGACATGAACGGCCTTGTATCCCCTGGCCACCACCAGGTCTTCCTGACTCTGCAGTCCCAGCTCTAGCTGCTTGTCCTTCCTCAGTACTCCATCTTAGGAGTGACTGGGTCCGTCTGGGGCACAGAGGGAGGGCCAGGCGCTCCAGGACCAGCCATTGCTGAAAGACCAGCAGCGCTACTGGCAAGGGAGACTTGGGTGGGGCGGTGGGAAGGAAGAGCCCACAGTTTTTGCCTAAAAAATCTGTAATATTATATCTTGCCTAATAAAATACCTGTAATATATAATATTATAGATCTATATCTGTAATATATGACATTGTAATATAATATAATATAATATATAATATGAGTGATACGTAAAGGGTTTACTATGTGGGGCGACAATGGCTGCCTACGGAGGGTGGGAGTCTGTACTGGGAAGCTGCAGGGTCTCTGCTGCAAGCTTAAATCAGGAACTAGAGGGGAAGTTCCAAAGGCAGTAGTGAAGACCTGAGCCCCTCCAGAGGAGTAGAAGGGAAGCCTTCCTCTTCCTTCCCTTTTCATTCCCACCAGGCCGCAAGCCTACTGATTGTGCCACCCACATCCAGGGCAGGCTGCCCCCACGCGGTGGCCTGGCTGTCACTCACCCACACACACGCCCAGGGCTGGGCTCCACCAACATTCTAGGCAGTTCTCAATCCATTCGAGTGGGCTCACCAGGACCCATAGCTCCGTCTGGCTGTTCTGCCTCCCTGCCATAGCCTCGGTCCCAACGGTGGCAAACGCCGGTGAACTGAAACAGAAGCATGAACAGCATAGAACGGCTCTCCTCCTCCAGGCCTCATTACAGCCGCACTCCTTCCATGGGATGGCCATGTAACCTCTTGCACATTAACGGACAGAAGTGCTGAAGGTCTCTAAAATTTGAGTTGCTGGTTTGCGGTCCACATGGGTCATTTATAGTAGTGTGCGTTAAAACACCGTGAGCTTCATCTGACTGGAGTTTTCTAAAGTCTATAGGTCGGACACAGAATTTGTTTCATTGTGAAATAACACATTCCCATCTCCCAGCACTTTTGGTGCTTGAATGTCTGGGCAGCATGGACTGCAGAGTAAGAAAGACATGGCAAAGGTAAGCCTTACAATGAGCACACAGGTGGCCTGGCAGCCCATGTGCTCAGGATGGCACAACCCATGTTGTCACCACTGGGGCCCATTGGGTCGGCAGACCTGTGCTCCTGTGGAGACCCCATGTGAGCCAGCTTGATGGCCGCTCTGGTCCCAGCAGAACTCAGGCAGGCAGAGGTGCATCCCTGTGGCACCCATTTTCATTAGTGAACCTTGAGTTCTCTGTTGTGTAAAACAGAGGTGAATGGCCAGCTGGGGCTATCTGTGGGCTGCTTGGCAGAGTGTCTAGGCAAACAGGAAGCCAGACAATCAGTCACACTGGTGTCAGAGAGAGGAGTGTCGGGAGTGGGCTACCACACAGCACAGAGAAGGCCCTCAGGGACATGGCTCTTCCTCCTCCTCCCTGTGCACCTGGAGACTGTGGTAAAAGCAGTTAGTCTTTGTGTCCAGGGTGCTTTTTCAAGGGAGCAGACTGAACAGTTATGGGGTCCAAGAAGCCTGCTCCCCAAAGTCCTCTCCCTGCTGTCTCATAACCATACCTTTGTGGCACTGATGCTGTGACCCTGAGCCAGGAGTCGTGCAGTGGAACTCTGACAGTATGAAGGAGAAGGTCAGTTTCAGACCAAATGCTGAATTAAAGCTAAAGGACCTGTTTATAGACCTAAACACAGAGTTTCAAGATACCAGAAGCAATGACTGAGACCTACAAGGAGAAGCAGATGAATCCACAAAGGTGCACTGCAGGGTCTCATCCTTCTCTGCGATGGGTGGGACAATGAGAGAGGGAGCGAGTGTCTGTGGAGAGCCCCAAGGGACCCACCAGCCGACCCAACCGACATCTATCGAACACTCCTCCAACCATGGCTGGAAACACACGAGAACATTAGAGCATTTACCAAGATAAATATTCTGTGTCATAAGTAAGTCTCAATAAATTTGAATCTACAGATTCAAATCATGCAATAAAAACTCTGTGACCATAATGGACTTAAATCAAAGATGAACAGCAGAAATCTCTCTCAGAAATTCCCCAACTTTTGGAAGTGAAATGTCACAGTTCAGAATAAGTCATGAGTCAAAGAAAAAGCCAAGAGAGAAACTGGCAAGTATTTTAGGCCAAATAAAAATGCAAACAGAAGATATCATGAGGTGTGGGGTGCTATGAAAGCAGGTGCCGGGGGAGATGGATCCTGCCACAGTGAACAATAACAAAGGTTTCAACTAAACAGACTCCACTTCTGCCTAGAGGACCCCGAAGAAGAAAACCAAACTAAATCTAAAGAGGAAAACGGGAAATGAGCACGCGGTAGCCAGAATTTAGCACATGAGCTCCACTGTGTGCCCTCAGTGTCTGGTCCTTGGGAAGGACCTGGGAATATACGTGAAGCCACTTCCAGAATTATTCTACTTTGCAGAGCCGGAGGAATTTTCCATCTCTGGTTGGGACCTAAGTCAGGGGATGCAAGTTCATGAGAGGGCAGAGGATCTTGAGTGGGTCCATCGTAGTCTCCTCCTAACCAGAGAAAGGTGGTGCTGAGGCAGGAAGGTCATGAGTTCAAGCACAACCTGGGCGGCTCACTGAGACCGTATCTCAACAGTTCAGTAAAGAGCTCAATGGCACAAGTGCCTGCCTAACAAGTAAAAGGTTCTGAGTTCAATTCCCAGTACCAAAAAAAAAAAAAGACCAAAAATAACCAGTTCAGTAAAGAAACGGTGGGGGATATAGCTCAGTGTGAAAGCCCTGGGTTCACTCACCAGTGCCTCCAAAAACAAAAACCAAATGGTGACACCTCAGAGAGCTTCTCTCCCTGGGCTGAAGAAGAAGAGAGAGCAGCCAGCTGTGGGCTGTGGAGCCAGGCAGCAGCCAGCAGCCGAGGAGCCAAGGTACCACAGCTGCAAGCAACCCAGCTCCGTCAACAACGTGGACAACCTCGGTCTGAGCCTCGTGTGAGATCACAGCCCAGTAGGCAGCACAGTTGCAGCTCTGAGGTCCTGAGCAGCATCCCCTCAGCCCTCCCCACAGAGACCCTCAGAGAGAGAGCACATGTCATCTCAGCTGACCACACTAAAGCCGCTTGTCACACAGCAAAAGAGAAGGAATCATTGGTAAGAAAGTGGGTACATCTTGAGGCCAGAATGCTAGGTGAAATAAACCAGACACACAAGCTTAACTATTGCATCGTTTCTCTTGTATGAGAAGCCAAAATATAAATATGTTCATCCACCTTTCTCTGGTTAGGAGGAGACTACGATGGACCCACTCAAGATCCTCTTCCCTCTCATGAACTTGCATCCCCTGACTTAGGTCCCAACCAGAGATGGAAAATTCCTCCGGCTCTGCAAAGTAGAATAATTCTGGAAGTGGCTTCACGTATATTCCCAGGTCCTTCCCAAGGACCAGACACTGAGGGCACACAGTGGAGCTCATGTGCTAAATTCTGGCTACCGCGTGCTCATTTCCCGTTTTCCTCTTTAGATTTAGTTTGGTTTTCTTCTTCGGGGTCCTCTAGGCAGAAGTGGAGTCTGTTTAGTTGAAACCTTTGTTATTGTTCACTGTGGCAGGATCCATCTCCCCCGGCACCTGCTTTCATAGCACCCCACACCTCATGATATCTTCTGTTTGCATTTTTATTTGGCCTAAAATACTTGCCAGTTTCTCTCTTGGCTTTTTCTTTGACTCATGACTTATTCTGAACTGTGACATTTCACTTCCAAAAGTTGGGGAATTTCTGAGAGAGATTTCTGCTGTTCATCTTTGATTTAAGTCCATTATGGTCACAGAGTTTTTATTGCATGATTTGAATCTGTAGATTCAAATTTATTGAGACTTACTTATGACACAGAATATTTATCTTGGTAAATGCTCTAATGTTCTCGTGTGTTTCCAGCCATGGTTGGAGGAGTGTTCGATAGATGTCGGTTGGGTCGGCTGGTGGGTCCCTTGGGGCTCTCCACAGACACTCGCTCCCTCTCTCATTGTCCCACCCATCGCAGAGAAGGATGAGACCCTGCAGTGCACCTTTGTGGATTCATCTGCTTCTCCTTGTAGGTCTCAGTCATTGCTTCTGGTATCTTGAAACTCTGTGTTTAGGTCTATAAACAGGTCCTTTAGCTTTAATTCAGCATTTGGTCTGAAACTGACCTTCTCCTTCATACTGTCAGAGTTCCACTGCACGACTCCTGGCTCAGGGTCACAGCATCAGTGCCACAAAGGTATGGTTATGAGACAGCAGGGAGAGGACTTTGGGGAGCAGGCTTCTTGGACCCCATAACTGTTCAGTCTGCTCCCTTGAAAAAGCACCCTGGACACAAAGACTAACTGCTTTTACCACAGTCTCCAGGTGCACAGGGAGGAGGAGGAAGAGCCATGTCCCTGAGGGCCTTCTCTGTGCTGTGTGGTAGCCCACTCCCGACACTCCTCTCTCTGACACCAGTGTGACTGATTGTCTGGCTTCCTGTTTGCCTAGACACTCTGCCAAGCAGCCCACAGATAGCCCCAGCTGGCCATTCACCTCTGTTTTACACAACAGAGAACTCAAGGTTCACTAATGAAAATGGGTGCCACAGGGATGCACCTCTGCCTGCCTGAGTTCTGCTGGGACCAGAGCGGCCATCAAGCTGGCTCACATGGGGTCTCCACAGGAGCACAGGTCTGCCGACCCAATGGGCCCCAGTGGTGACAACATGGGTTGTGCCATCCTGAGCACATGGGCTGCCAGGCCACCTGTGTGCTCATTGTAAGGCTTACCTTTGCCATGTCTTTCTTACTCTGCAGTCCATGCTGCCCAGACATTCAAGCACCAAAAGTGCTGGGAGATGGGAATGTGTTATTTCACAATGAAACAAATTCTGTGTCCGACCTATAGACTTTAGAAAACTCCAGTCAGATGAAGCTCACGGTGTTTTAACGCACACTACTATAAATGACCCATGTGGACCGCAAACCAGCAACTCAAATTTTAGAGACCTTCAGCACTTCTGTCCGTTAATGTGCAAGAGGTTACATGGCCATCCCATGGAAGGAGTGCGGCTGTAATGAGGCCTGGAGGAGGAGAGCCGTTCTATGCTGTTCATGCTTCTGTTTCAGTTCACCGGCGTTTGCCACCGTTGGGACCGAGGCTATGGCAGGGAGGCAGAACAGCCAGACGGAGCTATGGGTCCTGGTGAGCCCACTCGAATGGATTGAGAACTGCCTAGAATGTTGGTGGAGCCCAGCCCTGGGCGTGTGTGTGGGTGAGTGACAGCCAGGCCACCGCGTGGGGGCAGCCTGCCCTGGATGTGGGTGGCACAATCAGTAGGCTTGCGGCCTGGTGGGAATGAAAAGGGAAGGAAGAGGAAGGCTTCCCTTCTACTCCTCTGGAGGGGCTCAGGTCTTCACTACTGCCTTTGGAACTTCCCCTCTAGTTCCTGATTTAAGCTTGCAGCAGAGACCCTGCAGCTTCCCAGTACAGACTCCCACCCTCCGTAGGCAGCCATTGTCGCCCCACATAGTAAACCCTTTACGTATCACTCATATTATATATTATATTATATTATATTACAATGTCATATATTACAGATATAGATCTATAATATTATATATTACAGGTATTTTATTAGGCAAGATATAATATTACAGATTTTTTAGGCAAAAACTGTGGGCTCTTCCTTCCCACCGCCCCACCCAAGTCTCCCTTGCCAGTAGCGCTGCTGGTCTTTCAGCAATGGCTGGTCCTGGAGCGCCTGGCCCTCCCTCTGTGCCCCAGACGGACCCAGTCACTCCTAAGATGGAGTACTGAGGAAGGACAAGCAGCTAGAGCTGGGACTGCAGAGTCAGGAAGACCTGGTGGTGGCCAGGGGATACAAGGCCGTTCATGTCATGTGCTCTGCCCTTGGGGAATGGTTGTCTGGTGCGCAGAAGGCTTATCAAGAGGAAGTGTTCCATCCAGGCACAGGGGTGCGCACCTACAGTCCCTGCTAGTCAGGAGGCTGAGGTGAGAGTATCATGAATTCAAGGTCAGCCTGGGCAACATCACAAGACCCCACCTCAGAAACAAAGCAAACGAACAACAGCAAAAGAAAGGTGTTACAATGTTTACAGTTCACATTATGCTTTAAGAATTAGGAGATGGGACCGAAAGCCAGGACAGTAATTCTCAGAATTACAGAGTCAGCAAGGAGTTAAGATTCAAAACCATCCTTTCCAATCTCCAAGCCCATGTCTTCTTTACTCCACTATGATGCCTACCAGCTACATATCTGTCCAACATTCAGGGACAGAACTTTTCTAAACCCTTCATTTCCAAGCTTACATTGTCTCTCCACAGCAGTGCAGAATTCCGTGCCTCGCCTAGGCACACAATCGCGGTGGCTGGGCTTGGCCTTCTACTCATTCCTTATTCAGCAACCTTTGATTGTCCTTCGTCCACACTGGGCGCTCTTCCTCAGAGACTAGCTAGCATCTTTGGAAAGCTCGGTCTTAGATGTCCAGCAGTCTGTGTTAGACACGGGTGATCTATATTGAAGCCACAAGGCATAGAAGTTGCTATCATCACTTGTTTTCCTTAAGTTTCTAGCTGTTAGAAAACTTGTGTATGATTTTTAAGAAAAACAGGATATCTTTCTTAAAAATTTATTTTTGTTGGCCCAAATGATGTTGAAAACATATGTCTACACCAAAACCTACACAGATACGTTTATTTTAAGCTTATGCATAATTGCCAAACGTGACAGCAGTGGAAATGACCTTCAGAAGGTGAATGGTGCCGGGTGTGATGCCACATGCCTGTAATCCCAGCACTAGGGAGGCTGAGGCAAGAGGATTGTTGTGAGTTTGAGACCACCCAGGGTTACAAAGTGAGCTCAAGGCCAGCCTGAATTGCATAGCAGGACCCTGTCTCAAAAAGACAAAAAATAAAAAAAAAAACAGAAAGAAGAAGATGAATAGCAAATGAACTGGCACATTCTAAAAAAGGAGTATTACTGAGTGATAAAAAGAAATGAGCTGTCAAGCCGTAAAAAGACATAGAGGAATCCTAACACGTATTACTAAGTTTAAGAAGCCACTCTGGAAATGTTACGTGCTGTATGATTCTTAACTTTCTGACATTCTGGAAAAGACAAAACAATAGAGACAGTGAAAATATCAGTGGTTACAGGAGTTGAGAGTAGAAGGTAAGCATAACACAGTCGTTTTTGGGGTGGTGAAAATACTCCTCATGACACTGGTATGGCTGTATCTAGATGTCCCCTCCAAGCCTCCTGCATTCAGAGGTGGGGCCTGTGGGAGGTGGATGGTCTGGGATGTGTGAATACATACATATTACGGGCATGATAACTGAATCAGCCCACTGCTTGGACTAGTGTAGCTTTGGGTGTGGATGATGAACTTACTGAAGACACAATCTCCACTGAGTCTGGGTGGCACCAACCAACAGGCTTGCAGCCTGGATGGGACACAAAGGGGCAGAAGGAGGGCGGGCCTGCTGCCTCACATCTGCCCTGCTGTGGACTGTTTCTCCTCTGGAATGTCTTTCCACCATGCCACCCTGCCATAGAGCAAACCAGCTATGGACCCAAACCTCTACAGACTAAATAACCCTTCTCCTTTGACTTGTAGACGTCAAGTGTTTTGTGCCAGCAATGGGAAAATAACTAATTATGCTATTATGGTGCCTATGTGGCATTATGCATTTGTCCAAACCCACAGAATTACAACATCAAAAACAGATTTTAACAAAAACTATAGTGTCTGGGTGGTGATTGTAATGGGTCAAAGCAGGTTTATGAATTTTAATAAATGCACCACTCTCGTGGGGAGTGTTAATAATGGGTGACTGTGCATGTGGGACAGTGTGTGTGGGAAATCTCAATACATTTCTCTCAGTTTTTCAGTGAAACTAAGACTGCTCTGAAGAGAAATACCTTTATTAATTTTTTAAAATTTCTAATATGTTGGTATATTTTGAGTAAAATCAAGGGGTTGAGGCAGTTTAAAGAAATCAAACAATTACAAAGTATGGTTTTACACATGTTCATGACCTAGGGTCCTACTAAGACAATATTCTATGGCAACAGTTCCACGCACTTGTGCACTGTCTGACAGATTCTCTGTTGGAGCAACAGAAAAGGATGTAGGGTAAACATAAGAAGCACCCAAAAGGAGATTTACCGCATTTGCTTTATACTTTTTAAAGAATGTCTCAAGTTCTTTTTGTGCTTGAAAATAGGAGAACTCAAGAAACACAAATCTGTGAAAGGGTCTCCTCTTCTCAGCCTCGAAGCTAGTGTTGGATCCTTATAGTTCACGCTGCTCGTGCACTTGCACGCGGGGAGACACATGGGTGTGCTTTCCTCATTCTTTTTTGGAGAAAGAGAAAGTTTCCTGGTTTTCATTTCAGGAAGCAAGAAAACATGGGTGATATCCTTCAGGCCAGAATTTTGGGATGAAGGCAATGGGCGAGTCTTAGGTGTTGCACTAGGAGAAGATTTTGCTGGCTGTGAACCCTCCGACTCCTGCTCATCTGTGTAGTCTAGTGCTCTTTTCGATTGAGGCCTGGTGACGGGCCTGTCTGACGCGCTCGGCAGAGTCGGAGCATGCTTGCCGTGGGGAATCGTCGGAATAGTCTCCAGAACTACTGGATCCACAGATGCTCACTTCAGACTTACTGCTGTTTTCTTCCGTTAGAATCGGTGTTTGTCTTTGTCAGAAAGGAGGGAGATGAATTCCAAACTGAAATTGTAAGCACCCGTGGGACTGACAGATGCGTCCAGTTTTTGAGAGCAGTTTCTTGGTTTTCACTTTTGTTCCCTTTATACTTGGATGTAAACCTCGATTTTCCTATTAGCTTTTCTTTTCTCTTTTTTTTTAGTCGTACATCTCTATGCTTACTTTTTATTTCAGACTTAGATTCTAAAATGACCTCTTTCATTTTGGTAAATTTTCCTGGTTGAATCAGTGACAAATTGGTGATAAATTAATTTTGTCTTTGTTTCACCGATAGACATTTTTTTCTTAATTTTTTGGTATGTGCATGCTTCTTCCTGGGTCTATGTATCTGATTCTTTCCAACTCAAAAGACTGCCCTTCCAAATGACTGGTTTCAAAATCATCCAAAGTATCGGATTGACTTAGGGTATTAAAATGCTCCTTTATGTGGTGACAGAGTGATACAGTTCTGGGTAAGATATCCAGGCTTAGCTTCACCTGAATCAAAAGCAGATCCCTCTGTGTCTTGAGGAGTAGAAAGCGTTTGCTCTTCTGTTGGAAATGATTGTCCATGTCCTGGAAGGTAGTTTCCTGAAAAGGGTTGTGCGATAACTCCTTTTCAGAGAGGTCCCTGGGGTCCCTTCCTGAGAGACGTACCTCCTCGTTCTGAGCAGTACCTTCTGTTTGCGGTGAAGTAAGTTTTTCTTTCCGTGCATACAGCTGACAGGTAAGGCGGTAGCATTCTTTCCTTAGCTGTAGGGTGACGTACTGGGCTTCTCTTCCTTTGGATTTTTCATTTTCCAAAGCTAAAACTAGCATTCTGTTGTTTTCTTGGTAATTTTTAAGCAGTGTACCAGTGTTGGTAATAACTTGGCATGGTGCGGGCATAAAGGATCCGTGCTTGCCAATCTCTGCCAAGTTTTTATTCCTTTTCTCTCATTCACTTCTTTATGTCTTTAAGACTATCTTGAAAGGACTCTTTCTGGCACCTTTCCTTGGCTATCTTCTGCCTGGGGATACTTTTGATTTTGCAGCTTTAAAACCTCAATATCTGGCCATTGCCATATGCACCTGTAATCCCATCTACTCAGGAGGTTGAGGCAGGGCAGTCATGAGGTTAAAGTCAGCCTGGGCAACACAGTGAACCCCATCTCTGGCGAGTACTTCTGCAGTTATCACCCTCCTCCTCACATCCCATGACTCTGCAAAGTTGTCCTGCCTGGCACCAGCCCTGAGTTCCAGCACACCAGGATGATGGTACCGTCTCGCACAGCCCACTGCCACCGCCACCACATTCGAAATTCCTCAGCATGCTCAGCCATTGAAATATCTTTAAAAATTCTTTTATAAGCCTTATCAAATGGGTACTGACAGGTATTTAAAATATGCATATATAATATTACAATATATGTATTTTCACAGTTTTACAATCATCTACATCCTCACTCAAATGGGTTTAGTAAAAGGTATTCTCAGCTTGTCAGTAACACATCAAAAGTTTTTCACAACAGGTTTGGAGATTTCTCAATGACTTTAAGTAAACGATACCACAGATTTCCGAGCAGCATCTCCTTCCTGTTCACTGAAGCTCTTCCTAGGTGATATGCTAACAATTCTGGAAGATTCCATCTAGTGTGTTTAGAGTAGTCCTCTAGAAATATGTCACCTTTCTGAAGTAACGTAGTCACGCTGTTTTCCAGAATACCAGTATCTTAACCTAAATTCGTGATCATAAAGGAAAGTTGGGATGATTTTGGATCCTCAAAGTGCTTTCAACAGAATGATGTCACTGAATCAGCCCAGTCCTGTTGCTTGGCCCCAGATTCCTTTTCCCCATCAGATACAGACTTCCTGAAAAGGGTAAGGTTCCCGAGCTCTGTGCCCAGAATGGAGAGCCTGGTGGGTCAGCCAGCAGTTCCAGCAGGTCCTGAGAAAGGGGTACAGGCACAAAACACAGCAATGAAAAGTGTTAGTTTTCATTTATCTTTTATAATTTTTATCTGAAATAAATTATATACTTATGCAAATATGTTATCCTAACTGAACTTATTACTAGTCAAGAACAATTTAGAATAATTCAGAAAGAGCTACTTTCCCATGGAAAAAGCCTTGCGTTGCCCCCTTCCACCCAGCAGACGAGCGAGTGACAGAACCCATGTGAGCTCAAGGCCTGGCAGCAGGAGGCGCCTCGTCAAACTTGGCAAAACAGCATGTCTGACTGTCAGAGTTACAGCAGCAGTCTGCAGCCTCTGGGTCTGGATGCCATTTGTTTAGATCTTTAGTTTCTTTTGCCTCAGCATGAAAAGCAATGAAAAGAAAGAAAACTGCCTGAAAATAGCTTAACTGGCTTTTGGCAATAAAATCTATAACTCTGAGAAAAAATTATTTTGGCTCTTGTAGCTCTGAATTAGTGGAATGCAGAAGACAGGAAAGTGGATGGAGAGAAGGCAGAGGTGCTGAGGCTCAGCTATGAGGAGAAGTAAGCCTCTTGTCTCACTTCCCACACCTGTGGCCGCACCAGACACAGACACAGGCAGAGGAGACACTGGGGATGAGGTGGGGAGAACGCAGGGCTCTGTTCTACTTAGAGGAGAGCCAAGGCCCATAATTATTAGAGTGCAATCACATCTAGGTAGTGAGGCTCAACATGGATTTCCAAGTGTGGGCCCTTGGGATTTCTATGAAATTTTCCAAGGGAGTTAGGAGGTCAAAACTGATTTCACATCCACAAAAAAATCTTACCTGTATTTTTTACCACATTTGCATTTGCACTGAAAAGGGTGAGGAAATCTAACAGAACACAAGCCTCAAGGCAGTGGCAAATCCTGTGCTGTGGGCATGCTATGAGATAAGTGGGATCACAATGGAGTAGACAGACTTCAAGACTAGTGAGAGAAACTGATGAACAGACCCACATCACGATGACTATTACTGCCCTGGACTCAGAGCTTTTAAAACAAGAATGTTGGTTTCCTTTAGGCGCATAGCTGATGGCACAGCCGCACTGCTAACTGCGCACACTGGCCCGGCTGGTGGAGGGCTCCTTAACATCTTGGCAAGAAGGCGGGATGGGGACAGACACGCTTGTGCAGAGGCTCCCGCTGGGGCAGTCTTTCCACAGAGCTACTCGCAAACACCTGTGCCCTGGACAAAAACTTTTCTGAACAAAAAAATGAAGCAAGCCTGTCATTTTAAGGAGAACAGTGGCTGATATTTGCTGCCAATGTTAAGATTAAAATTTTCAAGTGAGCATTAGAATTTTTGAAAACTTACATGGGCTAATGAGAACCTGACATCTTCCAATTTTAAAGAATTCATGTGAAATTTGTAGTGAAAATAATATTGATGAATTTTCAATGTTGTGTGATAAAATACATTCACAATTATAGAAACAATATAACTGTTTGAATCAGTATTTTCCAAATAATAAAAGTATGATGTAACATATTACAAGTAAAAGATAAACCATTGAACTTCCCCTTTCTCTCTTTCCTTCTTTCTTCCTTCCCTCCTTTTTCATTTTTTTTTTCGCGCATGCGCGCATGTGTATGTAGGTGGGGATTTAACCCAGGTCCCTGTGCAAGCTAAACATATGCTGTACCACAAAACTATCTTTCCTTCCTAGGTCAGTGGTTTTGGTACACCATAAATATTTCCTATTTCCTAGTACTTCCTAGGTTTCGGTGCACCAAAAATATTTTATTGACATGGTAACAGATTGCTCATTAAAGTTAAATGAATAAAAATAAGAATTGATGAGTTTAGTTATTGCGAATAAGAAGAGGAAGGAGAAAGCCCTGGAGATCTTCCCCGTGGATCTTCTGTCCAGTCCTAGTCACTGAGCGCATGTACGGAAATTACTCAGTGCTAGGGAAAGAACCACCCAGAAGGAAAAGAGGAAATTAAGCTGGGGCTTGCACAGGTGGGAGTGTTTCCTGTCCCAGTGGCCAGTGTGGAACACCTCATAACTCATGGGCATTGGGCAGAGCTTTCAGAAGTCCACATGGAATGCTGACAAAGATGGACCATAATCCAGGCCAAGAAGCAAATCTTCAAATTTAAAAGGATCCAAGTCATACAAAATATGTTCTCTGCTCATAATGAAAATCACTTAAAGGTCACTAACAGACAAATACCGGGAAAAGCCCCCAAATATTTGGAAACTAAGTAGGATACTAAAGATCTATGGAAAGAAGAGGAATAAAGAAAAATAGGATATTAAGTTGAACAAAAATTGAGAATCATCTATTCAGACTTGCAAGTTAAAAGAAAGAACACACAACAGTTACCACTATCAGAAATGAGATGGGTGACACCACAGTGGACCATAAAGACACTGAGAGTAATGCTGGACACAAGAGCAACTCTACAACCAAAGGAAACCAATGATGGAAACAACGAGGGCGGTTTCCTAAGACTGACAGTGCTGCCCAAGAGGAAGCCGAGAAACCAAGACGAGAACTCCGGCCTCCGTCGTTTTTGTTACCTAGTGCCACCAAGCGTATAAGGGAGAAACGATAGCATTTACAGACAAATTCATCCAGAAAAATTGAAATTTCATGAAGCCAGTATTACTCTGATTCCAAAAGGAGCCAAAGTATCGAAGCAAATGAAAATTATAAATATCTCCCACAAACATAAACCAAAAAAGAAATCTAACAAAATCTCACGAAAAGCCTGGTGTAACTTAGTGGCATGGCAGCTGCCTGGCAAGATCAAGGTCATAAATTCAACTCCTGGTACCAAAAAAAATCTGAGTAAATAGAATCTAGCCATATATAACATGATAGTGTATCACATTAAAAATGAGATATAGGGGGATTAATCTGAAAAATATATGCAAGACTTACTAAAACCTTTAAAATATTTTTAAAACTGAAGACATATGAGATGATTTACAAATTTGTAGATCAAGACTCAACATGATTATGTGTCAGTTCTTCCCATATTGGTCTATAAATTCAGTACAATTCTGGCCAGAGTCCTAGAAATTTTTTTGTAGAAACAACAAAATAGATTTTAAAATTTCTATGAAGAAGCAAAAAATGTAAAGTACACAATTTTCTAAAAGAAGTACCAAATTCAGGACTTAAATTAGCTACCCTAAAATCTTACTATAAAGCTTACAATAATCAATTCAGTATGTTACAGATTAATGAAGTAAATACAGTCTTGAAATACGTATGTGTGTGTGTGTGTGTGTGTGTGTAGGGAAAGAGTAACTTATTCGATAATTGGTAGTGGAATGCTTGGATATCTACATGCACAAAATGTAATCTATAATTCACAGCTTATACAAATGTTAACTAAAAATAAATGACTGCCTTAAATATAAAGCTTACATCCTAAAGCTTTTAAGAAAAAAACAAAGGGTAAAGTTTCTGTGACACCAACTTAGACAGGGACCTATGTGTGGACTGATGTTCTCACTTCTGTTGACCTACAAGCAAAATATCTGAAATACTGTGTGTGTGTTTAATCTTTGAGTCAAGGCTAGACTGTGGTGTGAATGTAGAGACCATCAGGTGCCATAGCTGGCTTACATCATCCTTCGGTGCGGGCCTTGTGAGTCTGGTGTGTGCACGGTGGGATCCCACTGCGCTCTGCTGCTGTCTGGGGCTCTGCAGGGTCCACTCCAGGCTCCCACTGAGCACAGCTTGTCCCAGTCCAGGAGGAACTGCTGGGAGCCAGGGCCCCTGGGTTCACCCTGAGTTTTGCCTTTAGAGACAAGCAGAACATCAGATAGTGTGGCACCCGAAGCTCACAGAAGGTGGGGAGGGGATTTTGTCACCATCACCCCTCAGGGACTCTTCAGGAAGAGCACCTCAGTGGGTTCCCTGGGTCACCCCAATATCTCAGAGCTTGTGCTGGAGTAGTGGCCTGTGAGTGACAAGAACAAGGAGTCCTCGTAGCGCTGGACCTCTCCAGGCTTCCACCAGGCTGCCCTTCCTACTCTCCCCGGTTGGAGGGCGCTGAGGCCGAGTGACCCTGTGTAGGGGCCCGGGCAGTCAAGCGCGGCCATTCCCAACTCCTCACGCTTTCACCCCCATTGCTGTCTCTGGTTGTCCAGCCCAACCGGAACAGTGGGGAAAGCAGCTGGCCTTGCAGAGAGAGCAGCAAGGGTGGCCCAGGAGCCTGGGCCCAGTTGAGTGAAGCCAAGTAGGATGGCTCCAGGAGGCCCTGAAGGCCGAACTATCTCCGGAACTGTGGCCCAGATGCAAGCCTCCTCGGCCAGCCTGAATGGAGGCAGATGCAGAAGAGGTGCATGGATCTGTCTGCCTCCCTTAGATAAACCCAAATTGCCCAGTGCAGTTAGGAAGTCATTTGCCTCATCAAGAATGAAGGAAGCTCAACTGCTCCACAGAATAAGTCTATTAATTTTTCAGAATTCACAGTCCTGCAATCAATCAGTGCCTGAAAGTATCCGATGAGGATTTTAAGGCAGCAGCTATAAAAATGCTTCTGCAGTGATTCCCACACATCAGCAAGGAAATAGAGGACATAATGAAATGAAGCCAATGGAAAACACAGTAAGGAACACACACAAGACTCACTGGGTGAGTTCAAAAGTAGACTGGGGTTGCATCAGAGGAACGCATCATTACTCAGACAACAGGAAGGGGAAAATAATTTAGGTCTTCCGGCAGCTGTAGACGATAACAAAAGATCTGACATGGCCTGAATATCAGAAGGGGAAGAGAAAATATACAAGGCTGAAAAAGTGTTCTGGTAAACAGTGTCAGGAAACATTTTAGGCAAAAGGTATAAAGTATGGGCAATCTGCAGTCAAAGAGGTGAATGGCTGAGGATGTGGGTCAAATGTGTGCAGCCACCAGGACTCAAATCCCAGCTCAGCACTTGGCAGGTGTAGGCCGTGGGGCAGAAGACTGCAGGTGAACCTAGGTTTTCCTCCAGACTGGCTAGGAACAGTGCTCTCTGCCTCACACTTACAGGAGAACTGGGCTCCCAGATGGGAAGCATCTGGGGAGAGGTCCAGTCACAGTGAGCACTCGGGACACGTGTCACGGATGCCCGAACCCATTGGGTGCTGGAACAGAATGCCACAGACTGGGTGGCATTCACACAGACACACATCTTTCACAGCCAGGCCTGGAGGCTGAGTCTAAGACTGAGCTGCTAGCAGGTCGCATGTGACCAGGGCACACCTGCTGTGTGCCAGGCTGCCTGGACCATGGCAGAAGAAGTGAGGGTCTCTTGGGCTTCTCCACGGATGCAGTGACACCCACCAAAGCCCCACTGCCATGAGCCGGTCACCTCCCAAGGTGGGTCTCCAAATGCTGGTGCTGGCCCACTCTTGAGGTCTCTGGCTGCCTCTGGCTGGTGACCCCCGCCAGCTGCCACCTCACCTCAGCAACATGGCATCCCTGTGACCTGCTGGGTCATCCTCTTTCCTCTGTTCTGTGTTTAGAGACCCTGTGGCTGCATCAGTTCCACAGATGCTCTCCCTAAGGTCAGCTGATGAGCAACCTCCCTGTGCCTTTTCCACACACAGAGCATCTCACAGTTCTGGGAATTAGGACATGCACATCAAGTGGCTGGGATTTAGGGGCCAGACTGTGAACTACGCTACTGTTTTTGAGTTAAATATCTGTTCAGCTCCAACCAGGTCACCAAGTCTCTGTGCTGCTGCAGTAGCCCATGGTAAACAGCTCACCCACGGGGGCCAGCACTGGGATAAAAGTTCCATGTGGAGCCAGTGCCAGACAAGAATGAATAAAGATGTTCCTCTCCAGGTAGGCTCTGATGGAACAGTCCCATAGAAGCAGGCAAGGGACTGCCCGCGGGCCCGGGCTGGCTTTCCTGTCTGTCTACCTGAGCCGGGCTGTGGCCCACAGCGCCTGTGATAGGGAAGCATCCCAGAATCTGCGTTATATGCATACCCTAGGGCCTCGTGCCTGAAAGAGCCGCACGTACCCAAGGGCACACTGGTTGGGGCCTGGCCCAAGGTCAAGAGTGAAGACCGCAGGCATTTGTGCATGAGGGGCGCACATGAGGAGGATGCCATACATGCTCAGATGTGCTCCTGCAATGCCCTTCTGAGGTCAAATCTGGGATTTCCTGGGGGTCTCTTAGGATGGACAGAGGGTGGGATCACACTAATACTGTGGAGCAGCATAAGAATATCTCAATACTTCAATGGTCTTCTACAGTGTGCATAAACAGGGTCCTTTTCATTAGGAAAGAAAACCAAAAAAAGCCTGCACCCTAAAGGGCCTCTTATAATGCAGCCCTCTCTGTGCTGCCTGCTAAGTAAATGAAAACCTTCCTCCAGTCCTGGACATTTAGGCTTCACCCCACTCCCAGAAGGGGACCAAAGGCTCCACAGATCTGAGTTCATGCAGGTGCTGACTCGGCAGAGGTCTATGTAAAAAGCTGGCCTGGGCTCAGAAATCCTTATCGAATAGAGACAATATATTCCTCTGCATTGACTTGTATGTGATTCGATTTGCAGTAAGTATAAGAGTAACCTTAATAAATGACTCTGTGAACTTAAAAGCAAGTTTGCACTTTGTGGTTAACTTTTCTTTTACTGCACGACTTCCAAACTGATGACCTAGCTTATTGGATCTCTGGAAGCCTTTTAGCCAAGTAATGAAAATGAATGGTTTTGCAAACGCTTGGAATCATAATCTGAAGTCGGATAGATTATGATTCAACTAATGTTGAAGACAGACACTGCAGATTTATAGTTTTAATAAAGTTAGATAAAAGGTAAATTGTACTTAAATTGCCCAGGAAGACAATGAAGGATTAACTTTAAATCTGTCATTCTACTTATTTTTAACATTTTTAAGTTGACAAATAATAGCTGTCAGTATTTATGACAGGGTACAATGTGGATGATTTTATATATGGAAGCATGTGAGGCTGTTGGTTTGTTAATGAGGTTGATGAAATTTATTATTTTAGTTAAAGTCAGGGCTGAGTAATTGCCATTGTAAATGAGAGTTTTTCACTTGAAAAGCTTGTGTCAGTCGCTTTAGAGCATATTTGTGCTCTTTTCCTCTTGCTTCTTTGGTAGTGCATGAAGTTGCACACAGAGGCTAACAGATGACTAAGCATGGTTCAAGTTGTGTTCTCATTCAACATTTCCTCTGCACAACTCGTGAGGTCTGCCGGGAATAAGCGGGCCCAATTTTATGCTTTTATTTCTGTGATTTTATTTCCTCAGGTTCTCTGACCAATTAAAGATTCATTTGGAAATTGTGGCTCTTTTCCTATTGAAGTTTATTATTTCCATAACTGATAAAGCTTGTCTGTTTACAGGATAGCAGTTTTGGCCAAAATTAATAGAACTCCTTACATTCTGTAACTGGTTGATGAACTTCTAGCAGGATTTCCTTACAGAAACAAGGGGACATTTTTACCTATATACCTTCAAGAGACTCTCTAGCTGGGTAGCTTTGATACACAAATGTGTGCTTTCTACTTTCCACTCAGAATACTTCCAGGAAGCTCCAGTGTGCCATCTGAATAACCTAGACTACTGACATGTTTTAGCGTTTGCTAGTCTTTAGTGAAAACCCACACCAAGAACAACTTCTCTTGGTACTGTCATATTTCTGTTAGTCATTTCTAAAACCTAAGTCTTTGCAATGAAATCTGCAGAAGCTATAAATTGTTTATTGAAGGCCCACTATGTTCTTAGTTTTGGGCTTGAAAAAGTTGTGTCTGGAACCCAGGACCTCCTTAGAATCAAGAGCTCTTTTCAATGAACAGCTGTGTTGTTACATAACCCTTACAATATGGAAAACATCAGGAAAGTTATTGCTAAAATATTGCTCCTTGTTAGAAAGTTTCAGGCAAATGTAATGAATGAATTGGTTGAAACTGTATATTTATCTCTGGACATTTGACATATCAAGATTATCTGAGAGACTAAAATATAGCAAGAAGCTAAATTATGCACTTGAGTGAAACATTAGGATCAGATACTAGTCCAAGTGTGTTCCATAAGGCTGACGTATTTCAGGTTACACATTTTCTAGGCCTAAAATGTTTTACCAGGCATCACATAACATTTTTTAAAACAACCTTATATTGCAAAAGCTTCATGGTCATTCCTTAGGGATTTGAAGTATACAATTTTCTGAAGGGCAGTCAGAAGTGCAACATTCTGCTCAGCCCCAACACACGACCTGACCCTACCCTCCCTTGCACTTCCTAGTGGAAAGGACTTCCACCCTAAGCTTGACAGCCAAGGGTTTCTATGTACGCAGTGGGAACCACTGCACTGTTTCTATGCAGTTTCCATTTACCCTTAGAGTTGCAATTTTTGGTCCTCTTAAGTAAGTGGGTTTCTTTTGTTTTGCAGGCACAGTTGCCTTGATGTCCTGAATCAGTTCAGAAAGTTCGCCTTTCATGGTCACTTTGACTTGCGGGAGGAGCCCCAAGTTACATGGTGCCAGGTTGGGCGAATGAGGCAGCTGAGGATGAAGCACCTGTTTTTAGGAGCTACCTTTCCCTTGGATGGTGCTGGACCGCAGCTCAGGAGAAAGGGTTCCAGATCTACCTCAGAAAGCAGCAAGAGTGACAGGGCCCGTGCGTTCAGAGTGAGGGGTGGGAAGTTGAGGTGTCTTTCACTGCAACAGACCTCTAAATGTAGACATTCACCACACGTTTAATGTAAACCTTCATCATCTAGTCCTATGCTAAGACTCAGAGCCCTTAGGGATATGTGTGGATTTCTTTTTTTTTTTTTGGTGGTACTGGGGATCAAACTCAGGACCCTGCACCTGCTAGGCAGGCGCTTATTCCACTGAGCTATATCCCCAGCCCCCTATGTGTGGATTTCTTATCCATAAATAATTTGGGAAAAATAGAAAAAAGTGGTCTGTAAATACAAATAGGGATTTTTTCTCAGCATTATTCCCTAAACAACACAGTACAGCATCCTTTTACACAGTGTTTATGTTGTGTTGAGCATTATAAGCAATCCAGAGATGACCTAAAGCACATGGAGCTGTGAATGGCTGTGCGATGTGACCGTGTTGGGGCTCCTTCCCGCGACAGACTCTGCATGCGGGACGGGGCTCTGGTCACAGGACTGTTAGGACTGTTGGGATCAATGACCCAGCAGAAACCCCCTCTTGAGCAGTTTCATCACACAGCAGCCCCCCACCCATGTCACTGTCCACATCCTGGCACAGCGCCTGGCAGGTCCTTTTGGCATCACACCGGCTAGCCTCTGCTCCACCGCTGTGCCCAGTGCGGCACCCTGGGAAGGCAGCAGGGCTTGGAGCAGCTGATTGCCAAGTTGTGGGGGAGCAGGCAGAGGGCTGGTGTGGCTGTGGGAGGGTCCCCAGAGGCTCCGGGGGTGGAGGGAAGACAAGGCGCTGTGTGACAGGAGCAGCATGGGAGGAAGGGTCCGTGCAGGGCTCTGTGGCCTGTTCAGGGGCTTCCCAGGTCCCTCTCTGGGGCAGCCCCATTGTTTTCTGGACTGTCCTGTCTGTGGATGCATCCAGGAGAGCTGCCTGGCCCAGACACTGGGAGGTGATTCCAGGCCTGGCCTTCCAAGGAAAACACAGCACCACCTGACAAGCCTCCGGGGCTTTCTTCGGTGCTGATGTGTTTCGCAGGTGGTGTGGGAGCGGGACTGCCCAAGGCATGTGGATCTGCTTCAGGGCCATCAGGAAAGGTCTGGGGTGGGAGTGGCAAAGGACCGGGCAGGTCCTCCTGGAGCTGACTAAAGGGCAAGCCTGGGACACCCAGCATTCCAGGAGATGCTTGGCTGTCCTCCTTTGTGCTAGGAGGTTTGCCGAGCACAGCTGGGCCCGGGTTGTAAATCAGCAGTTGCTGTGCAGGTGGAGGTGTCAGGAAACGTGGAGTCCGGCGGCGCCGGAGCTCCCAGGCCCAGAGGGTCGGATGGCTCACCTTGCTTGTCCTCCTTCCTCGCTCACAGGGCTGTGGTACAGCTGGCGCTCTGTATTTGTGGGGGATGGGAGCAGCAGCAGGGGGATGATGTGGCTCCCTTCGCCCTGCACACGACTTTATTTATTTATTTATTTATGGCGGTACTGGGGATCGAACTCAGGAACCTGCGCTTGCTAGGCAAGCGCTTATTCCACTGAGCTATATCCCCAGCCCCAAACGACTTTAATTCAGAGCTCCCAGAGGGGT
The DNA here is from genome assembly GCA_004027595.1 of Dinomys branickii. Classification (NCBI taxonomy): domain Eukaryota; kingdom Metazoa; phylum Chordata; class Mammalia; order Rodentia; family Dinomyidae; genus Dinomys; species Dinomys branickii. The sequence goes on along the minus strand of PVLD010007459.1, from coordinate 27,818 downwards.
TTTCCAGCCGCGGCGCCTCCTGCCTGTTCCCAAGCCGGGTCACCGCTGTAACTGCTGAGATCACAAGGCCTCGAGGGAGCCCCAGGGGGCACGTGAAGCGCCAGCCTCCCCGCAGCACTAGCCCTGCAGCATGGCTCAGGTGGGCGCATGACGCATGCGCTGGACTGGAAGTAACAGCTGCAGAAAAATCGAGCTGTGGTCTAGGCAGCACTCAGCTGCTATTGTTTATCTAAAGGAAGCCCCAGTGGCAGACTGGAGAGACACCTGTGCTCTGGGTCTGTCCTAGCACCATTCAAAGCAGCCAAGAAGTGGAGTCAACCACGCATCCGCCACCACATGCATAAAGGAAGAAAATGTGATGCATACACAGTGGGCAGCAGGGCTCAGCCACAGCAAAGAATGGAATCTGAGCTGGGTGTGGTGATGCCTGCCTTGAATCCCAGCACTCTGGGAGGTTGAGGCAGGAGGATCTCAAGTTCAGGGCCAGCCCAGCCAACTTAGCGACTTAATAAGACCCTGCTTCAAAATAAAAAATTGAAATGATTGGAGATGTTGCTAAAGGAGAGGGCCTTGGAGTCAATCCCCAGTGCAGCAGGAAAAAAAGCCACTGGAGGCAACATGGGTGAATCTTAAAAAAACATTGTGTCAAAGGAAATAAGCCAGGCCCAGAAGGACAAGACCCCAGACTCTCACCACATTGGAGTTGAAGAGTGACCTCACCCAGGGCAGGAGGATGCATGGGATGGATTCACTGAGCAGAAGGGGCTCCACCGTCCTGTTGCCAAGGTGACCATGACTCGCAGTGCCATGGGGTCTGCCTCCAGCCCTGGGAGACGAATTTCATGCCCTAAGGTAGCCCTGACAGAGAGAAAGACCAGGTTGCTGGGGTGACAGGTGTGCTGGCCGCTCAGCTTGGGCACTGCAAATTCAGGCGGCAGCTGGGGTGTCACAGTGCGTCCCATACACATGTGCAGTTCCAGCCAGAAAGCAACTGAGCTGCTGGTGGAGAAGGAAGTGGCCCAGGGCAGTGAAGGAGGAAGGAGGAAGGAAAAGGAGAGAGGGAGGGAGGGAGGGAGGGGAGGAGGGGGGAGGACAGAGCCCGCCTGCTGGGGGGAGGGCATGGCTCGCCCAATCTGGGGCCCTGGGTCCTGCCTGTCTTCTGCTGTGCAGGAACACAGCGCTGGTCTTCTTTGGGGAATACTTTGCAAACGTGTGTCTGTCCCATTCCCACATCCAGAGATTCTCGCGAAAGACAGGGCTCGGCGGGGATGGCGGGAGCTGAGGACTACAGAGAAGGGGAGAAGGAAGGGCCAGCAAAAGTGTGGACACGGCCCAGCAGGGGCTCAAGGCCGAGGAGGCTGGCTCTTCACATTCATTGGGACTTGCAGATTTACTATGATTTAATACCGTGGTTTGACTGCCCTTGTATTTGATCTGTTTTTTTAGGGAAACTGGGGATTAGAAATGCTTCGCTGTTCGTCCTCTTGGCTATACAGCAGCACAGTGCGATTACCAAACTGTGAGAGTGCGGCGCTGAGGCCGCGCCGTCGCTGAGCCAGAACCTGGGCAGGGACCAAGCGTGAAGTCACGGCACTGCTGCCTTGTTCTTCCAAACGCAAGAAAACTCCCTAAAATAGTCTCGGTGCCTTCTGAAGAGTTGGAGACCAGGAGGGCTCCCCTATTACCAACAGGATGTATGAAGGGTCTGCAGTGTTGGACTCCTTGTTAAAATATTCACATAGGACAAGGTGTGCGACAGGTCAGAGTCTGCTTGCTTCCACAGGTTCTAAGGGCTGAATGCTTAGGAGGATATTTTTCTAGGAAACCGTGATCCTGTCAGCAGTTTGTCCCTTGCAGATAAGTAAATTAAGTGGAAACTTCTTTAAGTCAACAATGCTACCCTGTTTTCAAAGTGTTGGATAAAATATATTGTTTTAGAATTATTTACTACTAAAAGGAGACCCTTAAAATATTCACCTAATTTCAAAATTTTTATACATACGGGAAAAGTTGAAAGGATAATAACAAAATACATATTCCCTCCATGTAAATCTCAGAACTGTTTAATATTTATTATATATACATTATACCTATATGTACATGCTGCCTCCCCTGTTTCTCCCTGTATAATTTTTTGTTATTAAGTATTTGAAAATAAATTGCTGACCTCGTGAAATGTCACCCCTTCATAGTTTACCTACATCGCCTAAGAAGGCCCTTTGTCTGTAGTGCCATTATTATATCCAAGAAAAAGTCTATAAATTTAAAATATCACTTCATACTCAGTCCATACTCGAATTCCCAAAAACCGCAAGTGTCTTTCTAGGTCTTTCTTTAACTCGCAAGATCTGACGAGGCTTGTGTGCTGCCTCTGTGCATCATCTTAGTCTCTTCTAACCAGGGACTATCCACCCCAGGCTCGTTTACTCGGGAACACCAGAATCCCGAATTCTACCTCTGACAGCTCCTTCTGCTCCCTGTGCTTCTGAAAGTCTGAGATAAGTGTGGTGGCTTCATCGCAATCTACATGGACATGTCAGAGGTGACCTTGAGTCCTGCAGGACATGTCACACATGTGGTGGCATCAGGTTGTTTACTGGATGAACGGGACGATGGCCAGATCATCCCATCAGAAAGGAATACTCTGCTTTTGCACCTAGTAAATAGTCACCCAGGTGCGATCTGGTGCTTCACAAATGTACTGTTCCCCAAAAACGTGTGTGTGGGGAATGATTTTCCAATTCCATCCTGTCTTCTATGCTTGCTGTGTGCATATGGTTAATGTTCTCTCTAGCCCGTTTTCTAGCCTTCAAAAATTAGTATTGAATTGTGCTGATTATGAACTCAGTGTGTTAGAATCTGTCACAGTGGTTATTCTTAGCAGTGTTCAAAGTTCCCGACACTGGCCAGCGTAGGTCTGTTGGAGCTGTCTCCTCATCCTTCTGTGGTGTCCCCCTGGTTCCTGTGGCTTTGCTTTCCTGCAAGGATGTCAGAGCTCACCTGCCCCTCCCCCTGTCCTGGGACAGCCAGGCGTCCTCTGAGGCCAGAGTCCTGGGTGTGGGACAAGATTCTCGGGAAGTCGGGAAGGGCACTAAGGACCCTGGTGGGCACTGGGGTTTCCCTGCATCTCGGCCCTTTCAGTGGAGAGCCTATATGTGCAAATTTAAAAACTCAGGAGTTAACAGTAATACTTTTAGTTCAAATGCAGCACTACTTTTTCTTGAAGTCATTTTAGCTCATATTTGAAATTTTCTCTCACACTACTGCTCTTGATGCCTGGCACCTTTAGTGTTGATTCTAATCTGCACGCCCTTCGTGGCTAGTAACACGACCTTGTGCAGGGAGCACGCGGCTCTTGGGCTCATGCAGTAGGTGTGGTTGCAGCCATGTGTTCAGTGATTTCTTCTAAAAGGATTTTCTCTGTGCAATTATGATTTCACATAGGATTAAGTTCATTTGTGTTCATATTTTGGATTTCCTTCTTTGATTTCTTTTTATGTAATTTTACTTTTCACTATAGAGAAAACATCTTCATATTCCATTACATAGCAAAATAATGTAAAGCTGTCTCCCTGAGAAGTCTCTTTCCCACCCTAATACCTCTGCCTGCTGCCCTCCAACTGCTAAGTAAACCTTGTCACTAGTTATTTATCTCGTATATTTAAATATGAATTCGCAATGGTCTACACAGATGGACACAGTTTTCTTCTTTCTTTCGTAAAAGACATCATCTGTATATGTACGCATATGCTCCCATTGGTCGCTAAGCTGCTATTTATGATTCGTGTCTCCTCCTCTTCTCCCTCCCTGGTCTTTTGTCTGCCTAATAGAGATATGTTAATGTTTTTAAAAAATTTCTAATTACCTTGGCCTGAACCTTCAAGGCCAAAACAAGATGTTCACAGATGTGAGGCCTCTTGCCTTTTCCCTGAACTTAGGGGGTAGAAAACTTAGTTTATCTCACCATTAAATATAACATTAGTCATGGAATCTTCCTAGAGCACTTTACTGAGTTGAGAAAGTTTCCATTCTTGGATTTTCGGTATTTTTATACCGAGAGGCTGCCGGATTGTGTCACCCGTCTTCTTTGCATCTATTAATCTGACTGAGCGGGTTCATTAATTAACGTGGTATTTCTATACGGATAGGTTTCTGTATGCTGAGCCCACTCTTACGCATGGGATAAATATCACCTGGTCATGTTGTGTAATCGGTTTAGCATTCAGTTTGCCGGACTTCTGCATCTGTATGTTTTAGGGAGCTAAGTTTGTCCTTTGTTTCTCTGGTGTCTGTGGCTGGCCTTCCAGGTGGATGGCCCTTGTCCCCTGTGCTGCTCTCTCCCTGCCTGGCTGGGCCCTTCGGCTACCTACATTTCTCTGACTCTGCATGTGGGACCTCTCTACCCCATGCCCAGGCACCGTGGAAAGTACACGCTTCTCTAGGGACTGCAGTGCCCATAGGCCAGGCCTGGCAGTGCGTTGATCACATCTCAACACCACTGTTCGTTTGGTCACCAGTGAATACTGCTTCCCTCTCCACATTTCTATCCTCCATCAGCTTGTCCTTTCTTTAGATTTGTTAGTGTCTGTGGTTGAGGTCCAGGGCGTGTGACGGCTGTGCCCTATTTTGTGTGTTTAGGGCGACTGCATCTCTTGTACCCCATCAGCATGATGATTTTAGAGCTGAGCTCTCCAAGGACGAGCCTGCTCCAGGCAGCGCCCTGTAGTGAGAGCCTATGAAACCCAGAGTTGGGCTTGAGTTTCACTCGTGGGAGTAAAACTCCATAAACATTGTGTCTCTGTAAAGAAATCCAAGAGCAAGCTTTTCCTGCAATAACTTACCTTCTGAAAGGCACGTGCTACTTTAAAGATACTGAACACCTGAGAACTGTTCTCCCGAGCCCGTCACTGGAGGACAGGTGCGTCCAGGAGAGGCGGTTGGGGCCAGGCTCCTGGGGGTGGTGAGGTAGGAACTCTTGTCTGGGTTCTTCCCTACCTACTGTCTGAGAAGCGCTCTGGGGCTCCAGGAGGAAGGAGCCAGATGAACACAAGGTGTCACTGTTAGCATCGCATGCCTGTCCACCCAACTTCCCTCTTCTGGGAAAGTGCCGCAGTGAGTTTTCCTCCCTGAGTCCCTGGCTCACACGGCCGAGCTTGGTCTCTGTGGAGGCTGTAAGCTTGCTGTTCTCTCTGAGCATACCTCACCTTCTTAATATTAAAGAAAATGAAAATACAAAATGTCGCGTAGGCCACCTAGGGTCACAGCATTCTGAGCTGACCATGGCGCTGGACAGAGCCTCAAATACCATAGTGCCACAGCCATATTGACAAGACCCTGCTCCCCTGAGTCCCTGATGGCTGGGGGAGGTCACGTAAGGACTGCAGTGCGGCAGGAGGCTGCATCCTGAGTGGGCCGGGACCCCAGCACGTGCATCTGACAGTGTGGAGTCCAGTGTTCCTGACGTCCTCAGTCACTTTAAAACTGCTCCGCTGCACCACCAGTGACACCGGGTACGGCTGTGGTGGCTCTGCGGGGTCATCAGGCTCTGTCCCGGGTGCCGAGCGACGGAGCAGAGCCCACGGCCCCACAGGGTGAACGTGGTGTCTGCTGCCTGTGCCGCTGTGCCGTGCCCACTGTCCCTGTGCGCCACAGGCCACAGGGTGAATGCTGCCACCTGGCTGCTGACACCACCTCTCCCCACTCTCAGCAGAGCTTCAGCTGCCCTGGAAGTCCGGGCCTCCCAGGTTGAGAACGAGGAGAATGTAGTTTGTAAACAAAGGGAGGAGAAGACAGCCTCTCAGCCCAGTGTTCACTTCTCAGAATGCTCTGGACCTTGCTGAGTACGCGGCGGAGCTCACTCCTTTGCCACGCCTCCCTTTTCCAGCCGGGAGGAAATCACACAGCGGAGGGCTCCGAGCTCCTGGACGCCTGGAAGTCACCGTGAAGGAGAGAACCAGGGGGTCACAGTGACACCTGGAGACACTGGCCTATGGCGCCTGTGGTGTCCTGGCGCAGATTTCAGTGACCCTTCTCCCACCACCACATCTCACCTGGAAAACAGCATGGTGCTTACATACGAGTCAGGCACCTTCTTCTGTGTCTGCTACACCTTCCACGGGTGGCTTATAAACCTAATTCAATGCAAATGTGTGTTGGTTACTTTTCTCTTGTTGCAGAGACAAAAATAATTGATGCCCAGAATTAAGGAAGGGAAGGTTTATTTAGCTTACAGTTTGTGAAGGCTTCAGGCCAGAATCAGTTGGCAAGGCAGGGTGGCAAGACAGAGTGGCAACAGCTCATGGTGGCAGAAGACAGCAAAAGCAGCAAGAATCACAAAAGGGGGTAATAAGCCTCTTTTCCTCCACCATGCTGTAAGCAGGCTACCCACTCTAGGGTGAGTGTAGTGCTCACACCATCTCTGCACCCTCCTCTCACACAGGCTCAGGAAGTTTACAAAGTGAGGACCCTGTCCCCCTGCTGAGTCACTTAGTTAAACTTCTAACTTCTCAAGCTGACACAATGAACAACATCCTAGAGGGTAAGGGCATGTCCTCTACACCCCAGGATGTAGCATTGCTGAGTTACTTAGTTCAGCTTCAGACTCCTCAAGTTGACACCACGTATCAACCATTACACTATGCTAGGTACATGGTTGTCACACTGCTTTATTTATGGAACACTGACAAGAAAAAGGTCCAGTTCAGTACAGAGGTGGCTGTCCCTGGAATAGTTCTGATCTGTAGTTGGCAGATCAAGCAGACATGCTGCCCACAGGTGTGCAGCTGCTGGTGTGGCCCCTGGGAGTGGTGTGTGGGTGTGGGTGGAGCCTGGGTGCCCCTCTCAGGACACCTGGCACGTGAGAACAATGCACTTGTGGTTGGCTAACCCGAGCAGTAGGGGCTCCACAAGAGCAGTCCTTGCATCAGCTCTCATGAGGACTGAAGGACACAATCAACAGTGCCGTTAATTACTTGAGGTGTGCCGTAGCAGAGAAGACTCTGGCCCTGTGCTGGAGGGCATCTTCACATACTTACGCATGCTGGTTGTGTGTGTCATGTGTATGTGCATGAGATGACACACACGACCGTTACTGACCAGGATAGCATCTCTAATATCACTATTAAGTGTAACTAGGTAACATATAATGATTTGTAAGTTGGAGAATAGGCCCAAAGACCTTCTCTAAATCTTTGCAATTTGAAAGGTCTGGAGACCATTCTGCAAGGCTTGTAAGCTTCATGGTAAGCATTGTGCAGAGCTGTGTAAGATCTTCACAGTAATTCTGGGAAATGGGGATGTTGCTGTTAGTGCTGAGTGCCCTAGCTCAGGAAGACCCTGCCCGTCCCCATTTCCTCTGCAGGTAAGGTGGGGAGCACCCCCACTCTAACTCCATCTCACACCCCCTCTACTCTCCATTCCACTTTGAATCAGGACTTCTTCACCACCACTGTCCTTGTGTCCCTCCCGCCCTGGAGCTCACAGGATGCCCTCCTTGTGGCTGAGGGTCCGTTGCATCCAGATTGCCTTTTGAGGGCAGAAAACAAACAGGATAGACTCATGTGGGAGTCTGCTCAAGACACGCTGTTGTTGTTGGAAAATATATTGCAAATCTAATAGTTAAAAAAATAAATATTTGTGGTAGGCACATGTTGATTAAGGAGACAGTGGTGTTACAGTGTCAGTGGTGTCACGTATTTCTGCACCGCAGAATTTGCAGGTCTTTGAGAATGTTCCCCGTGCTTCCTCATAGCATTTTCCCTGAGTTCTGGGCTCACTTATGCCTCACTGTCATCAGCATCACCACTGACGGCCACAGGGAAATCAGTGCCATAGGACCGCAGTCACACAGGTGCTGCGACTGCCCGAGGAGTCGGCAAAATGCGGCTCAAACCACAATGAAAGGAAATACTACATTCTATCATTCAGGGACTCAAACCATTAATTAATTTCCTTAGTTTTTTTGGCACATAGCATTTTATATAATGTAATCATAGCTTATATGGAATTTTGTTTTTTAAGTTTTACCAGAAACATCTTGTTACTTAGTTTTGCATAATTAGAATAATTGAATACAACTCTATGGCTAAACCAGTATGAAGTGTATTAACTTATTACCATATTGCTGGATAATGAAGTTATTTCCAGTTTCTCCACTATTGTTAACTGATATTTTACTGAACTAAAATCTCTTTGCTTTTTTGTTTTAGTCCTTTTTGGTAAATGCATATAATCTGTGAGGTATATATTTTCTTTCTCCCATCTCTTTATTAAAGGAACTTTAAAACCTACATTGCATCCAACAACAAAAAGAATGCTTTTATTCTGCCATAATTGATTATTACATTTTAAAGGTGCTAATAAATTAGGTTGTGAGTGAAAAATCATACTTCATTTAGCTTTAAAATTTCTAACTTTAGTTTTCAGTAAGACTGAGTATCTTGGTGTGTGTTACTTTTTCTCCCAGGTCCGTTTCGTGGATTGTTTAGACAATGTAAACAGCAACTGCAACTCATTGCCATATGTGTTTTGATTGTGCCCCTTAGTCTGCTGTCCTAAAACCTCAGTTTAAATATCGATGCCAATTCTTACTGCATCCTTGTTTTTGCTGTTGACTATGCAGGATACAGTGATACTGAGAACCTGTCTGCATCTGTGCCTATTTCCCATCGGGTGTGAGTTGTGGTGGGGTGAAGGGCACTGTCCTCCTGGGTTAGGACCAGAATGGAATGGGGGTGATTTCCTGGAGCTGGGCGCACTGCCGGGGAGAACCTGAGACTCTCTCGTTCCCCTGGCATGTTGGTTGGAGTGGAACCTGAACTGCAAGTTAGATATAAAGGGGCCTAAGCGTCGGGTTGTGATAGGTTTTGATGAGTGGGGAGTTAGAATGCTGGCCATGAAGGTGGATGTCCAGGTGAGTCAATGCTGAGGCCGCAGAAGGACACCTCCTGCATGCTGGCCTCCTGGTGAGACACAACAGGGCCTGGGACTCACCTAACTTCACTGCTTCTCCTGTATCAAAATCTTTATGATTTTATCTTGGAATGAAGAAGACTGATCATGTCAAGCACTGATAAAGACGCAGAGCAACTGGAACTCTCACACATTAATGGGCTTGTGACCAGGTGCCAACTTCCTGAAAAGCTGGCTTGCTCTAGAGATGACCACCCTAGGAGGCAGGCTCTCCATTCTTATATTTTTATGCTGGAGAAATGAATTTGTACTTCTCCCCAAAGACTTGTCCAAAACTACTCAGCTTGGTTATGTTAAAAATTCACCAGGAAATATGTTAAAATGAGAGCAAAGCTTTATTTCAGTTTGAAAATGGCAGGAACAGAGCCATGGCCGGCCAGCTCCAGGCAGGTCACTTATGCAAAAGAGGATTGTCACTGTGCTCAACCATATTGGTTGGCTTTATGTAACTGGATGCAACCATGCCCAGTCCTGATTTGTGTATGGATGTAGGTAATACCTCATTGGTCGGATCCTGTAGCACAGTGACCTCTGACCCTGGTTCATCCAGCAGCTGGGACCAGAAAGTGCCCAGTCTAGGAAGTCAAGAGCAGGATTGGTTCTTCTGGAAAGAGTTCGTGGGATCCAGTCACCAGCAAAGGTGTCAGCTCCAGATGGAATTGTAGATCCAGTCAGCCTCTTGGGACACTTCCTGCAGATTCAGCTCTTCCTAAAGTTGGCAGATGAATTCCTAAGAGCCCCAAACTAGAACCATCAGCAAGAGAAAAATAAACGAGTGCGTTTTCACAGGATGGTCGAGTAGCAAGAAGCAGTCCCAAAGAATGTACCTTTGGTGCTCACAGCTGCCGGCAATCCTCCCAGACACTGCACAGGGTGACTCTGGCACCACAGAGCAACAGATGTCCCTCTGTGTAGAAACTCCCACAACAGAATAGCTGCCGGAGGAGTTGTGAATGTACACGCTGTGTTTAAAGACAACTGCGCCCACCGACACCACTCAGTCTGAATATCCCCACAGAGGAAGGAAATTATCCTTGAGCTCGTGTTTGCTTGTGAACCTCACAGGACAACTGAGCAGGCGCAGCAGAGAGCGGGTTGCTTGTGGATCTGCCAGAAGCACTTGGAGAGCGGCACAGCAGGTGGTGGCTGTGATGCATGGAGTTGAAGGTGAGGAGGTCACCAGTGACCAATAGGGGTGAGGACAGTGACACCCCCCACCTGCCCCAGGACCAGGGGTTCCCCTTGAAGCAGCGTCCATGCAGAAAGCAGCCCAGGGCCAAGTACCATCGAGGACCAAGGGATCTATGTGGCCTCTCTTCCTTGAGGTCCCTCCTGCACTCACCAGCCACATTCCCTGCAAGTACCCCTGGGAAGGAGAAAGCGGGTCCTGCGGCACCTTCCCTTTGGGTCTCCCTAGCAAAGGGGGAGGGTACAAGTGGATCGGGAAGGAGACAGAGCCAGTTTCCCGCAGTGTGCTGGTCCTTCCACTGTGAAGAAAACACGCTGTGTACCAGCTACCAAATGCCAACTGTGTGATTCCAGTGACCCTGCATATGAAGTAAAGGCCCTTATATTTGTGTTTAAAATGGGTATTACAGAATATATTGGTTAAAAGCCAGGTGTGGTGGCCCATGCCTGAAGTCCCAGCTACTTGGGAGGCTGAGACAGGATCATCTAGGTTCAGGAGCTCAAGGCCAGCCTGGGTAAAACAGACAAGTCTCAGGCTGGCCCTGAAACCTGTCTCAAACACAAATAAAATACAAAGGGTTATGGTGGAAATCATGATAATTTAAGTGACTTTAACTTAGCACAACCTTAAATGCAAATATAAATGCTATGGCAGTGAGAGAGAGGGAGACAGAAGGGGGGTGAGCAGAGGTGGGGACAAAGCACCTGAGCTGCTCTTCCCTACTTCTTGAGAAAGGAGACTCACAATCTTGCAGGGACCCTGGCTAGCTCAGGCCTCTCGGCTGTGCTGAGATTCCTAACACAGAAGCTCGAGTTTGGGAAGGACCCGTGGATGGCTCACTTGCTGTACACGCTGCGGCACTCTCTGCTTTGTAACAGCGTCTTCTTGTCTACCTCACTAGAGAAGCAGAGGGCCCTGGGGCTCCCTCCCCATGCCCCCGGGGATTGGAATTCCTATGTAGAGGCCTGGAGAGGACAAATGCTGTCTGTTTAGCCAGAGGGACCAAGCACTCACCCCAGTATGGGCCAGCAGAACCCAGAACTGTGGTGTTCATCCTGTCCCTAGGCCCCAGGAAGAGCGTTGAACGGCCCACGGGGACAGCAGGCTGGACTTGGCAGCCTGAGGCGCATGGACAGCATCTGTGTTGTGTGTTGGGTGTATGTGGCTGAGTGTTTGTTCATGGCCACCAACACCTTCTGCACATGGACGTCAGTAACTGAGCCTATGGCAGCCTGGGCCTATGCCACAGCCTTGCTGCAGACAGAATGCATGTTCATGAGGGAGCATGGATGGGAAGGGAAGTCGATTGGATACATGCAGCCCTGAGGTGGGAAAGACTCACAGAACTCGCAAACCTAGAACGCTGGCAAGGCTGAAGTGCCCCACACCTCATGAGCCTGGCAAGGAGTCTGCATGGTGGGTGAGCAGCTGCCTCGCCGTAGCAGGTGGACACTGCTCCTCTGCTGAGTGGTCTGGCCAGTCTGGGGCTGGTGCTTAGTGTGTTTCCCAGGCCGCCCATGTGGTAGAAAATGGGATGTGGTCAGATACCAGTCAGAGCCCCCACTTGGTGCAGTCTGGAGAGTCACTGTGACCTGGTCTGAATTCCTAGAATGATCTCAGTAAATACTCTGCTGCCTATGGCTGCTGTCCGTGCTGTCCATCTGCAAGATTATTTCTCTTTGCGCACCTAGGCGATTCTTCAACTTATTCAACAAGAACCGTGCAGCACCTGCTTCAGGCCCCAGGCTCCACTGATGGCCAGGATGAAGTCAGCCCTTCGGGGGCCTTCATCCTGCTGATTCTGTGTCCACTGTGCCCGACTTGGGAGACACCAACGTCTCAAAGTCTCTCTGTCCCTCCAGTCCCTTGGAGGGGTTTAGGTGAACCACTTCCATTGGAATGTCTGGCCAGTGGTTCCTAAGCAGCCCTCTGCACACACACTTGGCTCGTTTACTCACTTACACTCTTGGGGGAGTCCGCCGACCCTGCCCACCATGGTGTCCCCAGTCAGCTTGTCATCAGAGGCCGCTTGGTGTGTGACACTTGGGCCTCGGGCTCCCTGCTGCAGGTGCTTGTGCTTTTAAATATACTTTCAGCCAAAAGGTGGCAGTGCAGGAAAGTAGGTGAACCTGTGCGGTCTGCAGCCAAGGAGCCCCTGTCCTCCTAGTTAGGGACAGGAGGGCAGTAACTGGAAACTGCTTCCTCCAGCCCTGCACTCACACACCTGACCTCGTGGATACATGTGCTTGCACGCATAGGAAACCACTTCAAAAGCCTAATTAATGAAAGCCACCCACTCCTAGTAAATACTAACTTTTCTGTGACCATTCAAGAGATCCAGATGTCACCATGACCACAGCCTGACCCAAGACAAGTACTCACTGATGGATGAGTATCTGATAGGACAGGTGAGCTCTTTGCTTGTGGGGTGACTGGTAAAGGAAAAGGTTAGCATATTTTTTGTTTAGTCACTTTCTCTGAACGATTTCATTTCACTGCTAAAGCAGCCCCCAAATTCCAGTTTCCTTCTGTAAAACACCTAGAGCCAGAGAAGCCTTTCTGGAGGAAAAATTGTCCAAACCAGTTGCCTCTTCAAAGCCTTTGAGAACAAATGCAGCTCAGCCAGACAACCCCCGCCCCGAGATAAAAATCTCCTGATGTTGGCTGTAAATAATGCATGGTGCTTTCTGTGCTTTAGTATTGGCCACCTGGGTGCCTCTAGCGCCCACGGCAAGTCACCAACTTCAACAGAGCACTCTCCCCACTAACTCACGATATGCTCATCTCATAAAAATCAAACAAATTTACAGGTTCCTTATTTCTTTCTCACGCAGTTATAGGTGTGTGTATGTGTGTGTATGCACGTGCACATTACGCAAGCATATAAGTGGGACACTATCGTCATTTGGAACCAGTATTTTGCTTTGTAATCTGCTTTCTAGATGAAATTTTGTCTGCATCTCAAAGTCTACCATCCAGTTGGAAAGGTAAGCCATCAACGCCTACCAGTCGGCTGGTTTTACAAAGTTCTTGAACTGCAGAAACATAACCAGCCATTGCCTTCAGTTGTGGGACCCACAGGGGATCTCTCAGACTGCAGCGATGGCCATGGTACATATTTTACAGAGCCCAGCAGGACAATGACATGGTGCCCCCAGGACCTACGGTCCCCCAGTCACCCTTCTGTTAAAGGCCATGCAACCTCCCAGGGTGTTGGGGACACCCACGCAAGCCCAGATTGAGGACTGCTCCTGGTAAGCTTGGGAGCCCTCCAAACATGCTTGTCTACACCCGAGATACTGGTCCATGCAGCAAGGAAGGCTGAGGTGGGCCGGCACTTGTGACATCAGCGCCCAGCCAGGGGTGGCCACCTCCAGGAGGGCAGCTCAGCCTGGAATGCGATTTGAAACCCAGGGGACTGTTTTCCGAGTCCTGACTATGGAGTTAAAAGCGCATGGTCTCTGCACTGCCTGCATACTGAGAGCCATTTGAGAGCTTTAAAAAATACCTAGATGTGGGCAGGGGCCACACAGGCGGAGCATGGCCAGGGTGGCCAGGCGAGAGCCCCATGTTAGACAGTCTGCACTGAGGCTGCTTCCCATCCAGGCAGATGCCTGAAGGCTCTAAATGGGACAAGCTGCCAAAATCTCCACGAACTGAACAGCCAAGCTGGTACCCGTGTGGACAGCATGCAAAGGTGCAGTTGGTGGGGCCACCTGTCTGCTGGGCACACAGAAGGTCTAAGTTTCAAGGAGTCTTCATGACACGTTCACTGTTTGGGGTCTTCAGGAAAAAAACCCACAAACCAAAACAAAATGAAGAACATCAGGCCCCGTGCAACTTCCACTGCAGTTCTTAGAGAATCTGTGAAGGCATCCAAGCTCAAGCACCAAGCTTACTGCACCTCGAAGAGCAATATCCTGAAAGAGCAGTCCACATGGCCAAACAGAGGTATGGCCTGGGACCAAGGACTGCATAGTTTTCCTGGCTGGCTCTTCATCCCCCCCACTACAAAGCCCAGACAGAGTAAAGGAGGAGGAAAGGGTCCTCCCTGCAGATCCTAAGCTTGTCCATTGCCTGGTCCACAGAGAACCCCTCCTGTTCCAAAGCCCGAGTCCTCAAACCAGGGACTCAGGCACACTGTCCTCCCGCCATTCAAACTAAACTTCTGAACACCGTGTCTAGAAAATGCACAAAAAGAGGCTATTAGAACACTCTCAGTACCAGCATTCTGTCTCCGGAACCACAGCAGGAAACAAACACAGGGTAAAGGAACAGTCCCCCGAAGTGCACACGGTGGGTGCATACCCCTGTGTCTGTGGGAGTCCTGGAAAGGCCCAGAATCACCTAGTGCCCATAAAAGTCAGACCTCTCCTTAGATTCAGTACAAGGGGCCTGCTGAATTCCTGCTCTGTTCTGTTTGATGAACGCCAGGGCAGCTATTTGTGGACTCAGCAGGAATAACAGCCCCAGGAAACAGTTCTAGCCTGGTTACTCTTAGGCCGGCTGAGCCCTAACCCAGTAAGACTCCTGGGTTTGGGCTCCCGGGCGGCCCCTAGTGCACAGGATGCCAGGATGAGAGTGCAGCTTCCTGGACGGCGCAGGGCTGCAGGGCGCAGCCCACCTGGCCGCCTCTCTGCGCGCACTCGCGCCAGTGCCGTGCAGTGCGCGCGCGCCGGCCTGGGGTGGGGGCGGGCTCGGCCTGGCGGAGCCACCGCCCCTCGCCCCGGACACGCCCGTCCCCGCGCGCTGAAAGTTCCCCGAGGTGGGGAAGTGCGCGGCCCAGCGTATCGTGCGAGCGGGCGCTCTCGGCGTCCAGTGGGTTCTCCGGGCGCTCCAGACCCCAGGCCGTGCCGGGGGCGCAGCGTCCCGGGGCCCACCGAGAGAAGCCCTCCCCGCCCACGCCCGCGCCCGCGCCGCGCCCGCGATCCGCCCGGAGGGCGGGGCTCCGGCGGCCCGGGACGCGGAGCTCGCGCCCCGCGGGTCGGGGATGCTCGGCGCCCTGCGGCCCGGAGCCGGGGCGCGCGCGGGCTGAGCCGGCTCGGGCGGTGCGCGAGGCGCGAGGCGGAGACCCCGGCGGCGGCGGACGTGTCGTCCGGGAGGCCAGTCCCGGAGATCCCGTGCGACGACCGGGACCCCTGCGAGTGTCAGCCGCACTTGAATCCGCGCCTCCGGACGTGCAGGGTCGGCCGGGCCCCACAACTCTCAGGGCCGGGGGCGATGCCCGGGCGGCTGCGGGCAGGCGGCGGCAGGAGGCCCTGGGCAGTCGCGGGCCCGGCGCCCCGGCGCTAGGGACCC
Organism: Dinomys branickii; assembly: GCA_004027595.1. NCBI lineage: Eukaryota > Metazoa > Chordata > Mammalia > Rodentia > Dinomyidae > Dinomys > Dinomys branickii. The sequence goes on along the minus strand of PVLD010007459.1, from coordinate 12,361 downwards.
CGAGGCTCCTCCGCGGCGGGACTCGGGCTCGCGGCCACCGAGATGGCCTCGGAGGTGGTGTGCGGGCTCGTCTTCAGGCTGCTGCTGCCCATCTGCCTGGCAGTCGGTGAGTCCGCGACGCTCTCCAGGTTTCCGGGCTGGCAAGAGGCTCCTGGGCGGGGGCTTTCTAGCTGCCCTGGACGCGAGACTGCGGAGCCCAGGGTCCCAGCCCAGCCGGGCTTCCCGCACGGGTGCACGGGTTCGGCTTCGCGCCGGAGCCGGGTCAGAGTGCGGGGCAGGGTTTGGGTCAGATTTACTCGCGGGTTTTCCCTAGTGGAGTGCGTACCACTGGAGGGACAGTACAGGTCCCGGTGGACACCCTGTCGCTCACCGCTTGGGGCAGCTGGGGGGCACCTCGCATCGGGTGGCACACCTCTCCCCGCTGGGCCCGCGGGCAGTGAGGGTCAGGCGACTGGATGCGGAGCCCTGGAGTTTCCTACTTTCTTTACCTTCGCGGAAGCCCTGCTGGGTGCTGAGCCCGCCACCTGGCGCTGCGCTCTCTTCTCCATAGTTAAAGGGTAAAAAGGCAGGGTTGCGACTTCGCAGGCGGAGAAGGGGTGGGGAGGCCGCCCATAGCTGCTATTTCTGCAGGACTGGTCGGGTGTCAGGGCTGGGTGCCTGGGCTGCGGGAGTTCAGAGCTCTTCCAACCGTGTTGGGTGCTTTGAGTACGCTTGGAGGATGAGCAGCGCCGTGCCCACCTGCGCCTGCAAGCGCATACTTTGACTGAGTCTCCCAGAGTGCGCGCTCGCCCAGGCCACCTTCCCGCATCAGACCAGAGGCCGAGGACACATGCACATCCGCGCTGCGCGTTGTATTCGTGCATTCTATAGTCGCTTGTGAGCAGCATAAGAGTCTGCCGGGCACCTGCGCTCAGATCCCAGGTCCCCAGCCCAGAGTGTCTGGGGCCCCTGTTGCTGAGTCCTTGTCCACAGTGATGGCCAGGGTGGGGTGCAGGAGAGCGTGGCTCCACTAAATGATGTGCGCCCCATGGCAACTTGGAGAGCCTAGGCTAGCTGTCCTTAGTGTGTCGTGCACGAGTGGTGGGCAACATGTTCCGTCCTTCCTGTGTCTGGAGCGCATGCACCTTTGTATTCTCCATGGGACGCTTCAGCCCAGTTAGTGGAGGTTCCAGCTGGGGCACGTGTGTTGCTGACTGGGAGGGACCTTGAGGAGCTGGGGTGTCTCGCCCCCTGTAGATCCCCACCCCTACCTTTTTCCCTCCCCCTCTTCTGCCCAGGGCTTCTGCCGAGGGCACTGGCTTTGGAGGAGTTGGGCAGGGGTCACCTGCAGCCAGCTCATCCCCTCTGCAGAGAGCACAGAGAACACCCGCTTGCTGTGGCCTCGCTCTGGGCATGGGCTCTGATAGGGCACAGCTCACCTGTCCCCAGGCCATTGCTCCTGGGGCTGGAGCCTTGGCCTTGTGTATGGGTGTCCAGGCCTAAAGGGCTTTGGGAGGAAGGTTGCATTGCCCTTCAGAGGGAGTCCCCCCACCAGCCAGTCCCTCTCTTTCCTGTCTCTTGTGTGGCACCCGTGGCCTGTGTGCAGTGTTCACAGTCTGAGGCTTGAGCCCAGGGCAGACCGGAGCCTGGGCTTCCAGGGGCAAGGGCAGTAGAGCCCTGGCCTGCCCCTAGCCGTCCTAGGAGGGTGCAGGGTCCTCTGCACCTCTCTGGAGGCAGACTTGACTGGGGGAGCATGTGTGAGGGTTGTGAGTGCACTCATGTTTGTGCATGTGTGTATGAGATGATGCTATGATGATATGAGATGTGTTATAAATGTGTGTGTATGGTGTCTGAGGTGCCGTAAATGTTTGTATAGGTGTGTGCATGTGGGCATATGTGAAATGCTATGAGTGTGAGTGTGTATACGAGTGTGTGAGTGTATGTGCATGTCAGAGCGATGAGTGGTGCTGTGTGTGTGTGTGTGTGTGTGTGTGTGTGTGTGTGTGTGTGCATGTGTGTTATAACGCTGTGTCTAGCTCTGGCTGCCCTCCACAGTCGCTGAGTTCTGAGGTGGCCTTGTGGGCGGGGACTGGCTTCCACCTTCAGCACTGCACAGATGCAGGGGTGGGGTCACAGCTGAAGCTGCTGGGAGGTCCTAGAGACTCGGGCAGGGTGTCCAGTGGAAGGGAGGGGTCCTGGGCTGTGCCCTGGGACTGCACCTTGCCCCTAGTCCCATCCTCACTGGCTTTTCCTCACTCTGTGTCCTGGCTGCTATGATATGAGCAGCTTCCTCCCACCACACTCTTCTACCATGATGCTTTCCTTGGGAGCCCAACCTTGGACGGAACCCTAAACCATGAGCTGGAACAGACCTCTCCTTTTCAGGGTGTTCCCGTCAGGGGTTTTATCACAGTGACAAGAAGCCGGCACACTGTGTGCGAGCGGGAGGTCACTTTAGTGTGTGATTGTGCATGTTGGGCTGGGGGCACAGGCACCCACACCTGGCCGTCCCCTGGCAGGGCCGTCAGGGTAGCTGAGGGGCTGGGCTCCCTGTGCAGGAGGAGGGAAGAGAGCTCGGGGAGGCTTGGCCTCAGTGCCGCTCACACGCTGCTGTGCTGGAACATGAATGGCGCCTTCGGATCACCATTGCTGGAACCCATGGGGAAGATGCCACCTCCGCGCTTTCCCATGGGGAGTGGCCGTTTTCAAGGTCATCCGAGGGTTTTAGACCTGCCTGTTCCCAAGCCACTACTAAATCAAGTATTCAGGTTTCCCTCACATCCTGGGCATGGGGAGCGCAGCGAGCTGCCTGCCATTAGAATCGATTTCGCATTTTAGCCATCTATTTTTACATTTGGGCAGGGCAGCTTCAAAGCCAAGCCTTTGTGGAAGCTGCATCTCTTTCCTCCAAGCCTCTTTCTGTCATGAGGGTGTGAAGTTTTCCTGAGGAGGCGCGTGGCCTTTCCACCTGCTGGTGAGTGTGAAACACCAGCTGCACGGGTGATGGATCTGAGGACGGTGTGTTTTGCTTTTTCCCCCAGAAATGTAAAGAGAAGCGATGAGTGAGGGCAGGCCTCCTCTTGTCCTCAGACGCTGTGGGATTCTGGAGTGTTTTTGTCCTAGGAAAAGCACAGGCCCACAGCAGAACATGTTTACCATCCAGAGTGAACGTCTGCTGACAGATGCCCACAGCCACGGCGATGAGCATTTTAGACATTTTGAAAATTACCCATGACTGCTTGATAGCCACCTGATTGTATGCCTAATATATGATAAAAGGGCAAAATTCTTCATGGTATTATAAGTGTTTAATATTTATATTATCATTACTGAGCACCTTACATACAGGAGCGTCTTTACATTTATTTTCACTTCATTCAGCACAACTCTGAGGCATGCAGTGTGAGTCACTGCAGTGTCTGGAAGGGTTTGGGTGCTTTGTGCTCCTGGCCGTTGGCGCCTCCTCACCAGGACATCGCTGGTTCCTTATCGTGAAGAGCTGATGTCCCACTCTGAAGAAGGGCAGGAGGCCAGGAGTGGCAGAACCCAGCGGCAACAGGAGGGCAGACACCATGGTGCAGGCTTTTCAACACCACGTGAGCATGAAGAGCCGGTGGTCAGGAAAGAAGAGGGGACTGAGCAGCATGCAGATAATCTAGCAGCCGATCGATGCTTTGAGGGTGTGTGCACTTGGGTAATGTTGCATGGTCTGAAGGTTTCTCTAAGTTCCTTTTTAGAGCTACTTGGATTAAAATCCGAGTAAAAATCTGGGATCACTTCTGAAATCCACATAGCTATGACTGTGTAAAAGTAACCTTCTCCCCGGTGAGGACACCCTTTCCTGAGCAGCAGCCCTCGGTTTGAAATCCCAACCACAGCCCAGGAATGACGAGCGGTCCCGACTGGCGTGTCGTCGCGGGGATATCCGGCCCGCCAGCACATGTGTGGGATCACTGCAGCCTGACCGCTGGCTGGCCCTGGGAGGCCTCCTCAGAAGTCCTCAGAGGAGGACTGTGTGTTATTTGTGACTGTTACAGATGCTACTTGTTACTCTCAAAAACAAAAGTAGTGGAGAAGATGAGACGTTTGTAGATAAAGAGAGTATTTTAAAATATTTAAGTTCTTTAAGGTGTTTGGTGAAGAGGAGCTAAGGCGTTTGGTCCTGGAGCAGTGGGCGCTAGAGTGTGCACCAGCCTGTCCTCTGCCGGCTCTCCGTGTGGCTGTGTGTTTGGCACCCTTGGTGGGGTGCTCCTCGGGCTCACAGGTGGCAGGGACCTGTCCCTGCTGTTCCAGGTGCAGACACAATGTCGTTCCTCATGTCCCTTCTTTGTGGTGCCTCCTTTCAGGTGCGGCTGAGTGGCAGCGCGCACCACCCGACTTGTGTTTGCCCACAGCACATGGCAGGTGCCGCAGAGCACTGGTCACACCAACTGGGGGTTTGGGGGTGGCATCCTGGGGACACCAGCCTGGCAGGTGGTGGTGTGGACTAGGAGGGGCCAGCAGGAAGTGGAGGGGCTCAAAGGGGCAGCTGGGTGCTGCTGGGAGCAAATCCCACAGAAGTCGGTACACCACAGGGAGGGTGTTGGGTTCTCCCATTTTACTCAGTATTTTAGGTGTCTCAGTCACGTATTTCCCACCAACTACCGTATGTCACTGGAGCACTACCATATGTCTCGTAGCCTTTCTGACCCTACCACACCTTCGGCCTCCTGCTCTTTGTTCAGACTGACTTGGTTCTCTCATGTGGGATTTTCCTTTTGGATCCTTGTTTGACCAGCAGCCACCTTTCTGAAGCCACGTAGTCCTGCTGCTGCACCATCAGAGCTTTGCTCGAAGCCAGGGAGCTCATGCTGGTGACCTACACCTCGCTCTCTCAGAGCAGCTTCGGACATGCGTGGGTAGTGTGCCTCGGTAGAGTCTGCAAGATGTGCAGGTTTAAATAGTTGTTTTGAGGACAGGAACCCAAGCCCACAAAATAAACATCCTGTCGAAGGGAGGCTAGCACCCAGCTGTACTGGGAGATGTCTCAGCACTATCTAGCCACCAGCACAGAGGTTTGTCTGTAGGGCCTTCCAGGCAAGAACAGGGGGACCTGAGCTCTAGCCGGACCTCCGTGGAGGGTGCCCACCCACCTCAGGGTGCTAGCACTTGCCCTGGATTGGCATGCTAACCCAGGGAATCTCATGGGACAGTCAGCTGAGCTTTTGTTTAATTTTGTGATGCTAGGCTCAAGCCGGGCCTTGCATGTGAGAAGCACGAAGATTATACCAACCCCAGGGAAATCCTCTTCACAGTGTAAGGGAGAGAATGTAATTTTGTATCTTTACAGTATAGCGTGTGTGTGTGTGTGTGTGTGTGTGTGTGTGTGTGTGTGTGTGAGAGAGAGAGAGAGAGAGAGAGAGAGAGAGAGAGAGAGAGAGAGAGAGAACTTTCTGTCACTGGGACAAGGCCCTGGGATAAGCAACCTACTAGGAAGAGTTTGACCGGGCTTGTGGCTGCCAGTCCCCGTCCACCGGGCATGGTGCTGTGGGCATGGCGACCTGAGTGTGTGCTGAAGGCAGCTACTCGCCCTGGCAGCTGGGGAGAGAGAGAGACACGCACAGCTGAGGTGCCTCAGTGTGCTGCCTGAGCGCCACTCAGCAGACCTTTGGGGTAATGAGGATGAGGCCACCCCTCCCCCACTGGGTGCAGATGGTGACCCTGAGCAGTGCTCTTCCCCAGGACCTTTGTGACTCTGGTTTCCAGGACAGAATCGGGCGTGTGTGGTGTGGGCGCTGGAGCCAGCCTGCGGTTGGACCTGCGTGTTGAGAAGGGTGGGAACCTGGGCTTCTGACTGGATGACTCGGGTTAGAGTGGGCTCTAGGGTGCAGGACTGTGTGCGGCCTGGGCACCGTAGATGCGTGCAGGCCAGTGCACAAGCACATGTACACGTGGACACACCAAGGGCTGGGAGGGAGGAAGGGGGGAGGTGGGAGGAAAGAAGGAAGGGAGGGGAAGGAAGAAAGGGGCGGGAAGGGAGGAAGGAGGAGGAGGAAGGGAAGGAGAGGAGTTGAGCCCCCCAACTGGTGGCTGTTGATGGGAGCTTACACCCCGAGGCGCCCCAGGCCGCACGGAGCTCGGCTGCCACCCCGCCTTGTGAGCCGAGCAAGGACGTGGAGGCTTTTCCTGGCGGGAACAGTGATCTACCCTGTGAGGCAGAGTCCAGAGGGCAAACCTGTTGCTGCAACTGAGAAGCAACTCCGCTGAGGACAGTCAGGTCCCAGGGCCAGGGCCAGGGCCAGGTGTGGATGGTGCTGTCCTGGAGCCAGACCAGTGCCCTGGGAGGTGTGGCTCACAGAGACCTAAGCGCTGGGGGAGGAGGTCACTGTGCTTCTGGACGGGAACTGAAATGCCGCCTGCTCAAGAGAAGTCTAGGCTGGGACAGGAGTGGGGCTGAGATGACATGGCCAGAGTCTGAGTCACTCTGGGCCGGGAGCTGTCGTGAGGCCCAGAGACCCCTAAACAGGAGGGAAGAGCCCTGGCTGCTGCACAGACTAAAACCCTCCCTTAGGCAGGCACAGAGCTGGGTCACCTCCGGAGGGGCGTGCAAGTAGCGGAGAAGATGAGATGTTTGTAGATAAAGAAAATATTTTAAAATATTTAAGTTCTTTAAGGTGTTTGATGAAGAGGAGCTAAGGCGTTTGGTCCTGGAGCAGTGAGGGCCGGACACCCCTCCGAGCCAGCTACACCGGACGCGACACTGCAGCTCCTGCTTTTGCCCAGGTGATGATGGCCTGCGCCCAGGGCTCACCTTGCCTTTGTCCCTGTCCCAAGTCCTCAGTGCGGTCTTGTGTTCAGTGTGAGAGTCCTGCTCTTTCTCATCCCCTCGGCCAAGTTAGGAGATGAGCCTTGCTGTCGTCCCAGCATGGACCTTCGCAACAAAGCAGATACTTGGAAAAGTGCTTTCTGGAATTGTGGGTTTCTCTCACATCAAGGATTGTGTCTGATCTTTTGTCCTTCAGTTTTCATGCCTGGGTGATCACAAAATATTGTGAATGTTTAAACTTTAAAAATTTATTACAGTAAAAAAACACATTGAAATAATTCTCAAAAACCTTCCTTTGTTTCAGACACACTCATCCCATCGTCCATACCACTTTCTGCAGCAGCTCTGGAGTCCTCTTTACTGAATCTTTAGTTGCACTGTCCTGAGTGTCTCAGTGTCTTGAGTGGATTCAAAGTGTGTCCCTTTCATGGTCATTTTAATTTTGGGGAGGAGCTAGAAGTCACACGGTGCCAGATCTGGTGCATAAGGTGGGTGAGGATGCACCATTAAGGTTTTGCGAACCTGCCTTTCTGTTGGGTGGCACTCAGCAGTGACATTTGCTATAAATTTTCAATCACACCTTGTAAAGACACTCAGGAAAGAGGACGTCTAGAGCTGCTTCAGAAAGTGGCCAGGATAGTGGGATAAATGCGTTTGAACTGAGGGGAAGATTTGGAGGAGGATTCATGACAATGTGTCTTTTACTGTAATACATTTTTAAAATTTGAATACACACCATCATTTTGGATCAGTCCTTGTGTGAACACTTGTGCCAGTTGACTAAAAGATTCACTGAATAACTTCTTTCCCTTGAGTATCTCAGAAGTCTGAATGTAGCATTAAGGTCCAGCATCCCACAATTATTGGATTCTCAGTCTTTAAGTATAAAATTCTAGCAGCCTAACCTATCTTCTTTGGGATTTTATAAATGGGGATTTTATCAGTATGGCAGTGAATACATTTTACTTGCTTTGCAGTGAAAGGAGAAAGAAAAACCCGTGTGACAATGTTAATTTTGACCGAAGCAGCATCCTTGAAGTGCATATTATTTTTAAAAATGTTTTCAGCTTTCTGGAACCACAGCAATCGACCTGTTTTCTCTGTGGTCAGATCCTCTAGGTCAGCAGATTTGGCCTCTGGTGCAGGCAGGAGGAAGGATGCGGAGCCATGGGGAGCCCTTGAGAGGTCCCCAGGCCTGTGCCTCCCCGAGCAGCCTGAGAGTGAAGGGAGAAGGCAGCGTGTGTGGGGGGGGGCCCAGAAGGGGCCGAAGGAGTTGGGTGACTTCAGTGAGTGTCTGGAACATCAGCATGGGGAAGGGCTGCAGGACTACGGTGCTGTCAAGGTCCTGGCAGAATGATTTCTGCACATTTTAAATCTGAAAAGGTATAACTAGAAATCAGCAATTGATAACCAATACACTGGAATTTGCACATCTAAATTGTTCCAATTTCTTAAGAAACATCATATTCACATTAATTGTATTTCTCTCAGGAAGGGGTTAGGAGGTGCTTCAGGGAGTGTTACTGTGTTGGCAGATAAAGAGAGGGTTCCAGGGGAGCTGGCTGCAGAGGAGAGACCCTTGTTTTGGCTTCACAGGGCTGGTGTTTCAGTGACCGCCCTTGACTCCTGCCAGAACAGAGCCATGGGGACTGTGCCTCCCCAGTGATGGTGACAAGAACATACGTGTGGTCCATGTGGGTCTGGATGGTGTGTGTGTCTCTGCAGATATGAAGGAGTTGTACTACTACAGTGCATGACCAGGCAGGATGAAAAACCCAGCTTCCCTCTAATAATAACTGATGCTAATGGCCTTGCAGGACATGGAACCATCGAAATGAGCTTTGAATCAAGAGAAGACATGTTGAGTAGAATACAGAACTGTCTCAGTTACTTTTCTCATCACTGAGACAACATGCCTGACACCCAAAATTAAAGGAGAAAAGGTTTACTTTGGCCCACAGTTTCAGTCCACAGTTGGCTGGCTACAAGGTAAGGTGGCACAGCAGAGGGACCTTGCAGAGGAGAAACAGTCCATGGCAGGGAGCAGAAGGCAGCGGCAGCGGCAGCGGCAGCAGGGGTGGCTGCGGTGGTGGCGGCGGCAGTGGTAGCAGCAGCAGCAGCAGCAGCAAAACAGAGAAGCTGGGTTTATATTCTACCCAGGCTATAACTCTATTGATTGATGCCACCCACACCCAGGGTGGGGCAGCCTTAATCCCAGCATCGCACACATTAGACCCAGCCACCTCTAGAAATCCCCACCCGTGACCGCATGAGGCTCGGGTGGGGGATCTAACAGCAGCCATAACAAGAATTCATCAGTTGCGGTGACACTGTAGAGCTCAGGAGATACCTCTGTGACCAGGACAGGAAGCAGGACTCACAGTCTCCAGGTGCGCAGGGAAGGGCCCCCGAGGTGCCACGCAGATGCCGCTGTGCTGGCTTCAGAGGAGCCATGGGTGTGGGCCCCAGCTCCTTCGTCCTCTTCTTCCTCCTGCTTCTCTTTCTCCTGTTTCTCTCCCTCCGCTTACCCCATCTTTCCCTCCTTCTCCTCCCCCTCCTGTCTTCCTGCTTTCTCACACTAACTGCAAGTGCCTCCTATCACCAGGTGAACCTCGCCTCCCATTGGCCTGGGAGCTCAGACTCATTGGAGCTGGAAAGCACTGAAACAGCACTGAACACACCAGACTCCCCATACCATGGGGAGGAGGAGCTCGTGGAGCGGGGGTTTCTCCTCATGCAGTGTCTTCCAGAGACTTCGACTCCCTGGGATTTTTCACTAATGCCACAGAGCTCTTCAGCACTCATTTTAGACCATCGATTTGGCAGCTGTACCGAGGAGGGTCATGGTACCTTTCTGGCCCATGGTGGCACTGCCTAGCTACACTGCCCTCCCAGCCCAGGCATGGGACATGGGTAAACACTTGCATAGTTCATGCATTAAAATCACCCCACCCTGCATTGATTTCCTGCCATGGTTATTTTTTAAAGGATGTGACTAGTCCTGAGAAGTACTTCTTAAATTGAGTATCAAAATGCTTGGAGTAATTTTTACAAAATGTCTATCTTTTCAAAGTCATTACTTAGAAGGGGACAGATATTATTTTGCTCCTGTAACACTGACAGGTTATTATTCTAGTGAATCTCTACTCAGATTTTCACGTTAGATCTACCCTAACATTAGGAATATGCATTTTAAGGGTAGTGCTGGCCAGGCACAGTGGCACATCACTTTAATCCCAGCACTCTGGGAGGCTGAGAGGAAGATTGAAGCCCAAAATTTAGTGACTTTAAAAGACCTTGCAACTTAGTGACTTTAAAAGACCTGAGCAACTTAGTGACTTAAAAAGACCTTGCCTCAAAATAAAAAGTGAAAATAGAGATTGTTGTGTAGTTCAGTATGATGGCTCCAGTGCTACAAAATAAAAAGGAAAGAAAGAAAGATGATCAATCAGTCAGTCAATCAGTAGCTAGTCTTCCAAGGAAGGAGAAGAATGCTGGTCCAACAAACTCTGCTTGGATATCTTTGCAGTGGTGCCTCACTGGGATAATGGCTTGCACAGGATTTGTTTTCTTAAAATGAAAATGTTCGAAGTGTGGTTGTCGTAGCCCACAGTCAGTTTTGTTTCTTTCCATTGACTATTTTCTGTTATCCTCTGGTTTTGATCAAGTTTTCCTCCCCCTGCCGTGAGCTCTACTCACATTCCCAGAATTCCTCAGGCCCTGCCACAGCCTGAGACAGAATGTGCCCCTGCTTCTGGCCCGGAGCTGTACTAGCCTGCCCTCTGAACGCCCAAGGAAACTGGGTCTGGCTGTTGTTGATCCGCATGTCTTAGTTTTGATGCTGCTGCTTTCTAGGTTTCTCTGTTGGCTGTTGCCAAGCAGTTTGACCATTCTGATCTCCTAAAGTCTCTATCTTGCCGTTCTCACATTTGTATCTTCCCAGTCACTTCTGGCTCTGCGTCTCCATCCCATTTCTTAGTAATAGCGTAAGACGAGTTATTCTTTTCCTTGCTTAATGTTTTCCTTTCTCTAAAAATTAAGCTGCTGAGTTCACAGAAACAGCCCAAGGTTTTCTGTGGAGGCTTCTGGGCAGCACTGGCTGTAAGGAGCACAGGGGACGTGAATCGCAGGGACCCTTCTCATTCTAGGGCCCTCACCGGTGTGTCCTTTCTTCTGGCTGTTTGAGTTTCATGATTTGGTTCCTGTTGGGAAACATCTTTATTTTACGCAGACTTTGCATACCTGAAGCCAGCATTTTTGGCCCCAAGTGTAAGAACAATTTCATGATGAGGCATTTTTGGCAAACACCAGCCCCAGGAGATAAAATAGTCTGTGTGGCGAGCAGGCTCAGGGCAGTGGTGAGCTTTGGACTGGTTTCACATGCACTGCTCCCTGCACCTGTTTGACCACTGTACCCCCATTTTTCCCTTGGCGCTAGTTGGGAACATACCTTGGAAGATTCTGGACCTAAGGAATTTTGTACTAACTGGAGAACCAATGAAGAGAGGAGCTTATTCTGGGATGTGGGGCCTCTTACCTCAAAGCTCATTGCTGTCATTATCCTTCAGGTCTGTGAGTGAAGCCAACTCTGGGTAAAGGTCCTGTCAAAGCTATTAGAAAGAAGACCTGGATTGTCCTTTCTTATTTAGGTCACTGGCTTGTGTTTGCATGATCATTTAGTTGCTTCTCCAAAGGTGAGATACTCAATATTCTGGCGACTGTAGATCCTTGGACTTAACCAGACCAGACAAGTCTCCGGGTCAGTGGGCAACACCTTCCCGAGCCAGCAAAGGGGTAAACTAAGTGGGCGTGCGCGCCTCACCCTGTGTTTCGAGTTAGGTGCAGTGTGGCCTCCAGGCCTTTGCGTCCCTGGCTCCATCTGTCCTCCCACACACCACAGTGAGCATTGTGACAGTAAGTCAGCTGTCACCCCACAGCGTGAAGCCTCCTGTGCTGTCCTGATGCTGTCTAAAAGCAAACACTGCATCCTTCACCTGGCTGTAAACCCCAGTTCCTGCTCTTTCCTGCCTCCCTGGAGTTGTGTTCCTTAGTCACAGCTGGTTTTGCTGCAAGGTTGTTGTCCTTGCCGATTGCTCTGACACTTGTCCCCAGGTCCCTGCAAAGATGCCACCTGCCAGGTGGCTCTGCACACGCACTGTGTGCCAGCACCCCTGCCATGCCAGTGTCTCCACTGCGCTGTTGTCACTGCTTCTCACACGTTCACTAGTGTCAGCTGTTCTCTGCCTTCTGTCTCCACTTCCTCCAGTAAAGCACATAGCCCAGGGGTGCAGCTGCCGTGTGGCCTCCCAACCTGGCACAGCACTGATGTCCATGCACTGCTGAGGAAGTGGTGCCTGCATGTGCCCTCCTTCCTCCACCAGCTGTATCTCAGTTTCCTCATCTGCACATTAGAGGTCCTGGCAAAAAATAGAGCGGGGTGAGGATGTGGCTCAGTGGTAGTGTGATCACCTGCCTTGCACAAGGCCCCGTGCTGATCCTGCTCCGAAACAGAGGAATGCAGGTCTGGGGGGATACACGGTGCCTTTAGGGGAGGGGTGGGAGGTGTCACTGCAGGTC
>PVLD010007458.1:67516-91721 GCA_004027595.1 Dinomys branickii | reverse complement strand
ACACGGTGGTGGGGAGTTGAATGTGGCCCACATCTGAAGAGCTGCCTTTCCTGCAGGTGACCACCAGTGTGTGTGGCTTTCCTCAGCTCACAATTACAATGAAATCAAAGTAAGAATTCAACTCCTCAGTCGCACCAGCCACATTGCGTGGGCTCCATGACCACAGATGGGCTGTGAGGATGACAGAACATTTCTGTCCATTGGCCGGTCCTGCTCTAGCAGAAGGAAGCTGAGTATCACAGAGCTCAGAGGCATCCAGCGCTCAAGCTGTGTACACACCTTTATACCACATTTCAGCTTTCCCATCAGAGTTCCCATCCATCCGTCTGGGGCTTCCTGCAGTTATTTTGGTATTTGATATGTTGATAGTTTTAAATACTCCTTTGCCGCTGTTGGTTCTCTAGGTCCTGTGTGACAGACATGTGTGAGTGTCCAGCCCACAGAAACTGTTACTGTGAGTCGTTTCTGGCCTACGCCCGGGCCTTCCAGAGAGAGGGCGTCAAGGTGACCTGGGAGCCCCAGCAGCACTGTGCCGGTAAGAGACGCCCAAGGAACCGCCCTTCAGGAGCCACTGTGCTGCCTCAGATGCCATACAGGGGATTGCAGACACAGACACAGTGGCCTCATCCACGGGGCCAAAGGGAAATCCCACTGGTGGCCCAGCTGGATTGGAGTTGGTGAGATACAGCAGCTTCCCACAGGGCAGAAGAGGAATCACTTTTGAGAAAAGCCCTGTGTGGAGCACACTTTAACAGTTTCAGGATTTCCACTGTAGCCAAATTCTCTCCACCCCGAGCTACCAGCTGGATGCACTTAGCACATGGGCGGTTGTCACTGAGGCTTGGGCTGCTTGTGGAGCAAGGGAGTTGGGACAAGTACAGCCACTCCAGGCCTTGAGGATACACTTGATCATTTTACAAAAGAGATTGTTATTCACACCCTAGTGGAATATTCCTCCCCACCCCCACTCCTGTAGAGTAGGTCTCTGCAATGGTTGTGATGAGCTCTTTGTCCTCAGGCAACTTGATTAGCTTTATTTCTTATGTAAAACAGATACCTTTGTTCACCCAGGAAATGTTTCTCACCAAGTGGCTGAGGACAGGATGGACACTGGGCATTGTGGTGACCCTGAGAGATAGGACCACTGTCCCTGGTGTGCTGGCTGCCTGTGGGAGAACCAGACAAAAGCAATAACTCAAGGATGAACCATTGCAGACTATAGTAAGAAAGAAGATGGAAACACACAGAGCAGAGGTCTGGCAGACAAATGGAGAGGAGACGGGCAGCCCTGGGGATGGGTAAAGAGGGGAATCTGCAGATGTGGCAAAGTGGTATGGTATTCCAGCACAGACCTAAGGAGCACAGGGAGGCAGGTGAACACGCTGTGTAGAAGACGCACACTGGACAGCCACATGGCAGAAAACCAACAACCCTTCAAACTGAAAGGGGCCCAGTGCACTTGGCCTGGAGGGCAAGGGACAGATCGGCTGAACATGAGGTCAGACAGGCAGATGCTGGCTACACAGGGCTTTGTGAGTCTTGGCCATGGGTATAGCATTTATTCCAAGAGAGATAAGAGCCCCCAGTGGGCATCCAGCAGGCCTCTGCTTTCCAGAGATGACCCTGGCCATCCTGTAGAGCATTGTGGTCCCAAACTGTTTTTGCACCAGTGACCAGTTTCATGGAAGACAATTTTCCATGGATGGAGGCCCTTGCGGAATGCCCGAAGGAACACAAGCCCAGACCCCTGGCCTGTGGAGTTCATAGTAGGGTTTGAGCTCCTGTGAGAATCTGGTTCTGCTGCCCATCTAGAGGGGATGTGATCTTGGGGAGAGGCTGGAAACACAGGCAAAGCTTCCAAACAGTTCTATTCATCAGTTTTGCAGTTCACGGAGATTCTTCCCTGGTTGTATTATTCTGTGAACCCATGAACAATAGTAGCACTGGTAAGCTGCTGACCACAGATCCTCCTTTATTATGATGTTTTGGAGCAATTTCAATTAAGGTGGATTGTTACTGGTGTTTTAGGAGAATCACTGCTTCAGATTCTCCCGTGTGATCAAATTCCTGGTGATCAGATTGAAGAGCAGCCCCTTTTGTTGTCCCAGGGGGCAACTCAGGTGGAAAAGTCTGAACATTGTAAGATTTCCAGGATATTTTCATCAGTGTCTTCTGATGAGTCTCTTCGCCAAGGTTCAGGGTCTCTGTGGTCCAAATTGCATCAGCTCCATGTTCATAGTGACAGCAAACTAGCCAGGTTCACCTGTGTTGCTGTCATCATTTTCGTATTCCCTGGAGCTGGCTGCTGCCCTTGCTGTGGTCACTCATCTGGTTTCTCTCTTTGTGGCTCTGCCCCGCTCTTGCTCTAATTTGCCTCAGATCGATCCACTCAGCACCTGATTGGTTTTGACTAAAGCATGTCACATACTTCCAATATCCTTGCTAGGTTTTTGCCCGTGAGTATAATTCCATGTTTTTGCATATTTATGAAGTTGCACAAGATATTTTTATTCACCACAGTTGAATACCTGGAAGGAGTATTTGGGATTAGTTTTTCATGCTTTTTGTAATAACTAAATAACCTTATGCATTTTTCTGTAGCCTTATGAATTTATATTTTGCCTTGCCTGGCAATGAAAAGCTTTCATTATTGTGATAGGTTATTTTGAAGTTTTCATTGACCCAGGAGATAGATCTTAGAATTTGTCTTTATAGATGAAGGTGATTCCCAAAGCATGTGAGGAATGTTAGTTGTTCGTTTTTCCCTTGTTAAAGTGCAGATTCAAGTGCTCTGCAGGTCTGAGTGCTGTGCACATCCATGTAACATGCAGACCTGAGCACTGGGGAAAGGTCTGTGCATGGACCCAGCCCACAGGTACGGCCCCAGGCTGAGGCTGGGGCTGAGCTGTTCCTCCACACCCCGCTTTGTCTGCTTTTCTGCAGCCATCCAGTGCAAGCACGGCGCTGTGTACGACACCTGCAGCCCGGGGTGTGTGAAGACCTGTGACACCTGGAATGAGATCGGTCCGTGCAACAGGCCCTGTGTGGCAGGCTGCCACTGTCCAGCTGACCTGGTGCTGCACAGGGGTTGATGCATCAAGCCAGTCCTTTGTCCTCAGCGGTGACCCCTGTGCCAGCTATTGAGACTGCAACCTGGTGTCCTTGACACTGAAGTGGAAGAGCCAGGGAAGGACTGCTGTGCGTGTGCCTGACTCCACACGCAGGGCATATATGTGTAAATATGTAGAGGTATAGATATATTCAAGCAGTTCATCTTTTTTTTTTTGGCAGTACTGGGGATTGAACTCAGCACCCTGCGCTTGCTAGGCAGGCGCTTATTCCACTGAGCTATATCCCCAGCCCAAGCAGTTCATCATTTTATGGATGTAGTGCAGTATTGTATGCATATTTTGCTGTACGACAGGTGTTGTTTCTAGGATCCTAATTTGTAAGCCACTGGACACATTGTATATGCACACCAGGTGCATTCAATTTAATAGGCAGCATGCAGACTCTGATGGCTGTGACATCACATACATTTCTCATTCTTAAGGAAGTTTTCTATGGACCTTCAGCTGCCTGCATTCACTTTAGCTTGAAGTCAGTGTGTCCCTGAGTGAGAACTATGTTTCTTTGGAGAAGGGCACATTTATCTGGGGACATTTCATGTTTCCAAAAACAGGGATGTGAGCCTGAAAGAGATGGCAGAAGACTGGACAGGCCCTGCTGGTGCATGCACAGCAAGGGGTGGGCTACTAGACTTTGCTGGGTTGTGGTCTGATATTGTTTCCAAAACTGGCTGTTGCCAAGAAATATGGATGTGTCACTGTGGCACAGTGTAAGACTCCCTTGATTTCTTGCTCTCTTCGCAGAGTCCTCTAGCCTCCCAATTATATACATGTTTGTGATGGGTGTGACCACTTATGTGTCATGCATTGAGATGAAAGAGAGTCCAGATTACATGTGTCTTAGTTACTTTTTTGTTGCTGAGACAAAATACCCAACACCCAAAGTTAAAGTAGGAAAGGTTTACTTAGCTCAGTGTGTAGACGTTTCAGTCCATTATCAGCTGGCACCAAGGCAGGGTGGCACATGGCAGAGCAGCAACAGTTAATGGCAGAGCAAAACAACAAAAGCAGCAATGGAAAGAGGAGGGGAGAGAGAGGCAGAGAGAATCTCTTTTTGTCCCTTATTTGTATTCAGGCTCCCTGCCCTAGGGTGAGTGTAGGACTCATACCTTTAATTCCAGCACTGGACCATGAATCAGTCATAAACTCTAGATTCACCTGTGCCCCCCATGACCACATGAGGCTTTGGGGGAGTCATCCAGACACAACCATAACAACCTGTTAGTGTTATGGGGCATGAGAAGCAGTTTGAAGAAATCATTTCATAACAGAGGAAAAGTATCTATGACTCTGAATCTCAGAGCAATCCACTGAGGAGATGGAGGCCCTCTACCCTTTGGATAGACCATGTGTACAGTGAAATCCTTTGACTGTCTCTAGCGGGTTCCTGTCCAGTGCTGTTTGAATGAATATGTCATAATTACTAGACAGGAAGGACTTATGGACCAGTTCCTTCAACATCATCCCAAAGAATAGTCTCTATGCCTCCTCCATTTTACCAATAATGGTGCTACCAGTCACCATGTGGTTTTCCCAACTTTCATTTTCTGTTAAAAAAGTGAGAATGTGAACAAAAACAGAAACCACTGACTTCTAAAAATAAAATGTTCTGCTTTATAGAAAATAAATGGAATAGTTTTAAAGCAAGGCATTTTCTCCTTTAAGATACCCTGGGTTATACTTTATAAATTAGCTATATCAGCCTCAAGTTTGTCCATTTTTAAGTTTTATTTCATCAGGGTTTATAGCACTGTTTTAGCTTATTTTGATAAAGCACTATTGATTGATTAACAGACAAGGGAAAAATCCTTACATTTAGGCAGCAGGAATATTAGCCTTGCTTGTCAAAGATGTGTATTCTTTACATGCATTTGTGACCACGAAGATACCCATGTGGCCTGGTTACTGGAGCACTGCTAGTTGTCTGAATGACTACAGTGTGGTCACAGTGTAATGTTGATGGCTGGCACCAGGCAGCTGGTGATTCTTGGGTCCTTGTGAGTCCAAGGTGGCCAGGTCATGGTCCAGTGTTGTGCTGCAAAATGATTGTCACTGAGGTGCTGTGGTGTGAACTTGCAATTGTTTTAAGCATCTGATCCACACTCTTAATCTGCAACACAGAAGCTGTGTAGAGTCTCAGGCAGGACTGAGAATCAGGGGGCCGAGACAACTACAGCCTTGACACCCTCCTGCCACTAGTGAGCCACTGCTGAGGTGCTGGTGCTGCACACGTTTGCATACTGACCATCTCATGCATCCGTGCAGCCCTTGGAAAGGAAAGACGGGACAAACCGACTGACTTTACACACAGGATCCCTGAGCTTGGCTTTGAACCTTTTCCCATTCACTCTGGGTTTTCTTCTTTGAAGAAGGGTGCAGTAGGGAAATGATGAAGACGGCAGATGTCAGCGGTTGTTGACTGCTCATGATCACCTTGGCTGGAGTGACTGCCCAGGAAGGCTGTGCACTCTCTTTCCAACTCATATGCACAGGGCCAGGGACATAGCTCAGCAACACAGCACCTGTCTGGCAAGTGCAAGGTCCTGAGGTCCACTCCTGGTACACACATACACACAAAAAAACCAAAACAAAACAACCCACAACCCCAGCCAGCTATGGAGGGAGAAGGACAAGGACCCTCTGCGGACCCCGTCTGTCCATCACAGGTGCCTCCAGTGGAAGTCTGTGAGACACAGTTCATCTTGGAACATTTTTAAAAATTCCTACTCCAGGAACAAAAAGAAATCAGAGTGGGCTGAGGATTACAGAGAGCACAGATCCCAGTAGGCATCTGACTAACAGGTGAGGGAGGAAATTGGCTGGTGCTGCATGCAGATTCATGGTTTGGCCCAGGGCTACAGCCGAGCAAAGTGCACTGATGATGGTGGGACCAATTACTCATTCATGGGGGCTGGTCTCAAAGCCAAACTCCTGCAGTGTTCGATGACCTGAAATAAAAATGTTCTCCCTCCCCCTTTAGTACACATAATCCAGGGTAGCAGTTAGCTGTCTTCCATGGTACACAAGGACTTAAAACTTTCCTTACTGCTGCTCAATCCCTGTGTACAGAAAGTTATGATCGTGAGGTTTGCTAGGAATTTTGAACAAATTCCCTCAAAAAAGGGAATGCTTGTTGGGTAAGGAAAAAGCACCTTTGAAAAAGAGTAAGCACGATCAGGGGTCTCATTGGTGCTCAGCAAAGAGAGCTCCATCCACTTTCCCCATGAAAACAAGAATGTGTGTGCATCCTGATGTACAGTTCTGAACCAGTAAGGAAAACAGCTGTGGTCCTGACTAGAGCAGTCTAAGTTAGGTGAGAATCACCCTCAGGCCAATGGAGTCTGGCTGTTTCCTGTGCACTGAGCACCACCAGGGGGCGCCATCCACCTGACAGAGAAAGACCGCAAGCTTGACCGCGTGGAAGGAAAAAACGCTCTCCTACTATGAGATCTTTCAGACACAAAAAGGGCTACACAATAATGACGCAAACACCCGTGAAACCGTTATTCTAATTAAGAAAAATAATGTGGCAAGAAGTCAGCGAGTTTTTCTTGAGTAAATAAGAAAACCTGATGAGCGCCAAGTCTCACAGCTCTTGGTACAGCTCTTTGTGGAAAACGTGGGGTCCGCCCCTGTGCGTTCCTGTTCACTTTGCCACTCTGTCACTGTCACTCACAGGCATCCTGATCTGACAAGTACAGGAGTGGGTGGGAAGTGCTGGTGTGGGGGAGACTGCCCTGGGGGACAGGCGCCAGGGTATTTTAATCAGCTCTCTCCTCCGAACACAGCTCCCAGGAACAAGCACAAGAGAGACTTCCTTCGAATCCTGCGCAACAAACCTGTCTGGGACCCAGCATTTTAATCCTGGCAAAATAGTAATTGTTCAAGTGGCCAACAAGAAAGATGGAAAATAAACTAATGCTGGTGATTATGCGGCCCTTGGATTAGGACTCTAGACATTTATTCCTTGAAGAAAATCTCCTGGCTTTGGAGTCTGGTTGTCACTTTGGGTTTAATTAAAACAGCTAAGTGACAAAACAGGCATGAAAACCATCTTTTTTTCTCATGGTTTCTTTTCGGACAGTTTTGAGCAAGCTAGGTCTGAAAAGGTGAATGTGGGGGGAGGGTGGGAAGTTCATATTTAGAGATGAGCCTTGAGATAGGGAAAGGGTGGCCCAGGAAGAGGGCAGAAGCTCCTTGGCTGGCCCATGGACAGCGGGTCAGAGGGGAAGGGTACACAGGCATGGTGAGATGGGGCCAGAGAGCGGTACGTGGCTGGTCTTGGAGGGCTTCACTGTGGCCCCAGGGAGCTTGCATTTTATTTCTTAGGACAGTGCTACCCTACCCAAAGCTTCTTTCACTGCAGAGCTGTCCTGGGTACTTTTCTCTTGTTGCTTAGACAAAATACCTGTTGCCCTATATTAAGGAAAGAAAGGTTTATTTAGCTTACAGTTTGTGGAGGTTTCAGGCCATACTTGGCTAGCTCCAGGGCAGAGTGGCACATAGCAGAGGGCAACAGTTCATGGCGGCAGAAAACAGCAAAAGCAGCAAGAGCAAAATGGAGGAGTGGCAGAGGGAAGAGCAAGCCTCTTTCCCCCCCTTATATTGTATGCAAACCGCCCACCCCAGGGTGGATGGAGCACTCAAATCCATAATCCCAGCATTGGACCATGGGTCAATTATAAACTCTAGAAGCCTATCCCATGACTGCTTGAGGCTTTAGGGGGACAACCGGATACAAATCAGAACAAGACCATGCAGAGGACCACATCCGGGGGTGCTCTAGTTCCTGTGTAGTGATGACTCTAGGAGTGGAAGTGACAACAGCTCTGTCTCCTGATCCCTACCAGCGGCTCCCCACCCCGCTGAGGCGGGATGAGACAGGGCGGTTTGCTTTAGGGCAGGTCCACTAGGAGAGGACCTATGTCTGCAAGATGCTGGCTGCAGAAGGAAGGTGCAACTTTATATTCAAAAGGCGCTCAGCATCTCTTGCCTGGACTCTCAGGGCCTCCAGATGAGGAGGAAGGAGGGGAGAAGAGCATAACTTGTGACCTATTGGATGGCAGGTAGGCAGCCCCGGCTTGAGTGAACAGGTAGAGGTGACGTCAGTCCCCCCCAAGGAGCACTAGAGGGAGCAGATTGACAGTGATTTCCACTGTCAGGTTTTCCAGGGGGCTGTGTGTGGTGTTGCTAAACAGCCATCCTGAATGATGGGATGAAGACACATTCATTCCTCAAAAAATCACCATCCAAGATGCTTGTGATAACCTGAAAGGACACACCGGCAATGGTCACAGGAAGCCCTGGGCAGGTTTCCTGTTGGGAGAGTCTCAAGGAAGAGTTGCCTGAGAAAGGGATTCCTGGGTGACTTTCAGGAAACTAAATAGCATTGGTCCATGCAAAGGCCAAAGGTGTGTGTGTGTGTGTGTGTGTGTGTGCGCGTGCACATGCACGTGCGTGCATGCTAGTATGCAAGCACAGGGGTGGGACAACCTGGGTGTTTGTGTTGCAGGGAGCAAAGCAGATGCAGAGAGATACTGGTAGCACTGTGGGTATGTGGGCAACAAGGCTCTGAGCACTGCCGCGTGTGCCAGATTCACAGGAAGGATGGATTGGAGAGAGATGGGGTGGAGAGTTCTCTGCAAGCTTTCCTGGATTCCTAGTGGCTCAAGTGCAAGCAGGGTTGGAGGCCATTTGTCCTAAGCCTTCTGGGCTCCTGCACTAGGATGAGCCTGCATTTCCTCGCTTCAGAGCCCTTGGGGAGTGAAGGGAGGAGGGAGAGACTCCCAGCTACTGTTCTCTCCAGTCTTCTGGGCTCCCTACACGGTAAGGAGGACATTCAGACCCTCCAGGCGTCTTTTGCTTCAGCAGAACTTAGCGAGGTACATCCACATCACACCTGCCTTTGAGGGCCTGCTCAGCTGTGAGCGGAGGGGTAGAGCACATGGAATGCCCAAGCAGCTGGCCCTCCAGGTGTCACCAGCCCTGGTCACTTCGGTGGGTAAAAGGCTCAGGATTCTGTTGGATAGTTCTGTCACTTTCTAGCCACTGTGTTTCACGACCCAGTTTAGGCTTTATAAAGTGACATCAACTGCCTTCCTGCTTCTCTCACTGGAATGCAGCTTCCTCATTGATCTACTGATGAGTGGTGGGGCGGCAGCGTCGGGGGCTTATGGAAAGGTTTGCACTGCTGAGAAAGTCTCGCTTTGGCTCCAGAGTGTAACTCCGCTTTGTTATGTCGTCATTTCCGCTGTGTTCTTGCATGTGACTTAAAGAACTTGATCCTGATCAGCTGCCCGGACTCAGGGTTTAAACACACTGAATGAAGAGAAGGAGGTGGCAGCTGCCGTCAGGGTCCTTCTCATGGAAGCTGGCTGTGTGGCCTGGGAGCCTGTGGTCTGCTATTCCTACCTGACCCTGTAAATGCTTTTGTGAGGAAGGATTTTCCAAGGACCCTCTCCACTCAGCATGAATTCCCTTACTGGAAAATCATGGGAAGCATCAGATAAGGGACTCCTACAAACCCCTCCACTCCTTTCACTTGTAGAACTAAGTGGCTGTGATGGGAGAATGAAGGCTGAGAGAGGAGGAGGCTTGAAAGACAAGTTTACCCATGGCATCTGCCTTGGGTCAGATGAGGGATAGTGCGGTGTGAGTGAAGTTGTGTCTAGATGGACCCACTCCACCACCTTGGACTTCCACTTTCTCAGATGCATGGGTGCATCCTTCCGGTGGTCCATGAGCACTTGGGACCACCCTATCCTGGTCCTCATAGGTTTAGATCGCCTGTGGAGGCCACCAATAATTCGGGGTCTGATTACTTTGCCTCTCCTTTGCTTTCTATAGAGTGGGATCTCAGAATGGTTGGGTTGCTCTGGTTAAAGAAAATCAAGATGGTGGCTGTGAAATCCTCCTAGAACTGCAGTCCAGTCAAGCCGGAAATGTGGGCGGGACCTGCACTGCTCCAAAGACCCAGCAAATCCACTCCCTCTTGAGAACAGAGAAGGCAGGAAAGAGGGAAAGCTTTCCTCAGAGTAATTGTCTCTGAGATTCATGCTTATTTCCTTTGGTTGTACTTTGAAGCAAAAGCATAAAAATGCCAATCAGCAAACATGTTACACACATTTTAATTTTGTCATCTGACAAAACTTGGGTCTACATATAAATTATGTTGAAGTCTGGCAAATTTTAATTTCATCGGATTGAAGTTCCCTCTAATCTGGTTTATTGAGCGTTAGATTTTTCAAATCCAGTTGACTGCGAGTGCATGTGTTTTGAATACAATTTTCCAAAGTAGTGCTTGTTTTCCTTGAAATTAGTTAAGTGATTTATTGTTCGTATGGTAACTTATTTAGACTGTTGTTTGAGAGTAAGTTGACTGAAATATTCACTTTAAAATATATGTGCTTATTATTTTTCCCATATAACTTTACATTTATTATCTTTATATCAGTAGTGCATTCAGCTCCATTGGTTTCTGCTCTCCCTAGCACAGGCACACTATTCTTTTTCACTATATAGTAGGGGCCCACTAGGAGACAGGGGAGGTTGAGACAGGAAGCAGAGGTACTGTGGACATGGACACGTGAGCATTTTAATATCTAGGCCAAGGGAGGGGGCTGTTCCATACAAGAGTTGTACAGATATGATTTTATCTATGTTTCTGGTAAGCAATAAAATCCAGTTCTGAGACTCTATGTGAACTGCATGGCCTGATTACACTGTCTGCAAGAACAGGCCTTTTATGGCCCACAGGACAGGGACCCCAAAAGTGAAAAAGGCCTCTGGTCTGCCATCCAGATGGCCAGCCATAAGAGGAAAGGCAAAGTTCCAGCAGGCCTGGCCTCCCACTGCCGTGGCTGGACACACGTAGAACGTTGTGTGGGCCAGGATGCACTCAATTTCTGGACTGTGGGCGGTGAGCAGGTGCCCTGGGCAGGCTGCCACAGGCCTGCATGGGGTGCATGAGCGAGTGGAGGGCTCTTGTAGGGCGGGTCCTGGCCGCTCCCTCACAGACCAGAGGATCCCAGCGTGTCCAGCAGAGAAGATCATGAGTTAGAAGCCTGGTTGGGGCAAGTGACAACTTTCCCACTAGAAGACACAGTCACGGTGTAGCTTCTTAAAAATTTCCGCCAGAAACACGCACAGTTTTGTTGTGACGGCTGTATGTGTCACCCTCCTCTCTCTCTGACTGTCCCTTCTTCCACATCACTTTAACTTTGATCCTTTTCCAAATGGCTTTTCTCCACCATATCCCTGTCCCCACTCCAAACGGGCCAGCCCTCCTGGTGGCATTTTATGCTCCAGTTTTTCCTGGCACTTTAAAAAAATGTAGCTGACCTACATTCTACTCCCTCAAGAGTCAATTTGCCAACAATCTATTTGAACTGTTTGCAAGCTTATCAGATTATCAGTACAAAGTATCATTGTTTTCATATTTTTATCTCAGATTGTCTAGCATGGAACACTTTTAATCAATGGCCTAGTTTGATGGGCATTTAGGAAATGCATCCCATCAGAAGGGAAAATACTCAGAGGGAAAGTGGCCTTTCAGTCACCTCACAAAGTAGACACAGTGTAGATTTGGTCTGTTTGATGATGTAGACCGCTTGTGTGTCTGCCACAGGTCTTTGAAAACCTCCTTCGGTTATAGATTACCGTTTCCCTTTTCAGGTAGCACGCCCAGAATTTCTGAGGGCAGAGTCCTCTGAAGAAAGAAGGTATCGCTCCACTGCCCTCTCCCATTTCCTGACCCCATTCCCTTTCTCATAGAGAGTGGCCTCAGCTACTTCCATACAGCCACAGGAGTGGATTTGGTGTTCTCTTTCTCTTCCTGGTCCCCAGTGGCTTTTCAGAGATACCGCTAACCCAGCGCTTGAATCATATGTGTCATTTCTAGGCAGGGATATGGCATCAAATTGAAATCTGGTAACAGCAACCTGCTGCTTATCTGAATAGTACAGTTCCAGCAAGCACTTTCTCAAGCATAATGCATGTTACAGTTTGGATCTTGGAGGTCTCCCAAGGCCTTTGGGCTAAAGGCTGCACCCCCTGAGTGGCACAACTTGGAGAAGGTAAAATGTTCTGGGGACTAGTGAGAAGTCTTTGTTATTGGTGATGTGCCCTCAAAGGGCGCTGGGGAACTCGAGACCCTTTCTTTTCTTCCGAGTTTTGCTTTTTGGTGACTACATACTCTCACTGTAGGTGCTGCTGTGCCCCAGGCCCAACCCATCATGGACTGGTGTCCTCAAAATTGTGACCAGAAATAAATCTCTTCTCTCTGTAAATTGATTGTCTCAGGTATTCGTTACACTGAGGGGAAATAAAATGTATCTGTTACTGCTAAGCAAGATGGCTTATCTGACAGGAGGACTCTATGTTATTTTTAGTGTGTGTTCGTGTTCTTTCTGTGTTGGAGACTGTGAGGCTGTTCTCTAGCTCTGAAGGAAAGAGGGCCTGGAAAGGGAGGGGGCAGTTTCACGTTTCCCCTGGCACCTTTGGGCACCTGGACAATGCTTATTCTACCCTTTGATGTCACTCCTTTGGCAACATAAGGGCATGGTAAAAAGCAAAGCAAAATGAAACACACATTCACACAATAGGAGAAACCCACAATTCCTTCAGGAATCCTTTGTATAGAATTTTATGTTCCATTTGACCTTTTGTGTGAGACAGAAACTCACGAACATAAAAATGTAGTGAAACAGTTCAGGCTGCTTGTCAGATTGCAGCGTGGAAGCCTCAGCTTACTACAGATTGGTCTAATTAAGCTTTATTAAAATGGGTACCCCAGGGTGAATTTTTATTCTTTACACAAAGGATGACAGTGCATGTTTCCACAGACAATGCAGGCACATCGAGTGCTTTTATGGGTGAATTTTCCAAATGGGGACTGCAAATATGCCATGGAGAGCATCCCTGGGGCACAGGGGCATGTTTAACTGCTCAGTGACTGCAGTTTTCATTTGAGCAAATTAAAAGGAAATGAAAACAAAAGCCATGTCCTGTCTCTGCAGGATGCTGGAAATCTAAGGTCTGGTTCGGGCAGGGCAGGGGGCTGTTGGAGAAGCTGTGAGACCCCTGAGACAAAGCTGTTCACTTTCTCCGCCTCCCCTTTCCAACTGCCTCCTGTCTGCCTTTTCTTTCTCCTTCCCTGAGACCTCAGGAGGAATCTTAATGAAGGGACAAAGCTTCCAAAAATACTGTCCCTGTGTCAAGGCCATGCTGATCTTCTACACAAGCCTTCCTGTGCATGTGGCTGCTCCTCCTCTGTGAAGCCTATTACTAGCTGTAGCCAGCACAGTGTGAGGACAGTGAGGAAGAAGTGTCACCCCTGTTCATCTCTTCCTCTCTGGCTCCTCGCGAGGGCCAGGAAGGCAGCACCCATCAAGGGGGTACTGGGAGGTGCGGGTGCCTGGTGTTGGTGGGGCCTATAGAGAGGGGAGTTACCTGTCATACCCCAGCGCCGTAATCCTGGAAGAGAATTGGCCTTGGGTCTTCTTCACTTTGCGCTCTAAAATCCAGATTCAAGTGTATCAAACTGTTTCTTTGCCTTCTCTGTTTGAGGATCTCACAAGCAACTCAAACTTTCATCTACCTAAGTTAAATTTTGTTGTTTAGGAGGTTCTGAGTATATTTTGGGAAGGAAACTGAGGAAATAATGGAGACCCCCTGGGCAGAATAAAGTGGGAAGAGAGAGATGCAGCACAAGGAGGTGCGGTGAAGCTGCTTCTGCTATTGGTGCCTAGAGGCGTAGGTCCGGGAGACCTTGCTGAAGAGCTGTGTGGTGAGAGCCTCAGCGCAGCCCACCTGTTCGCACCCCTTCCTCGGTAAAGGTGACCCTGTGGTCTTGACTTCCCGGAAGTCCCAGGCTTGTACAGGTAACCGAATGGTTGACAGGTGGGGCCCTCCGGGAGTCCCAGAGAATAGCTGAGAAGCCCTTGGGCAGGTGGCAAGAGAAGCACTATGCACCTGAGGTCAAGGTGACCATGACAACCATGGCAAGAACAGGTCGTCACAGAGGATGGGGAGAGTTGAGTGTCTGAGAGTCACCCTGGACTGCCCTTCTTCTGTACCTTGCATTCCACTTGGGAGTAGCTTCTGTGGGCTCTAGTTTAGAATTATGCTCTGGATCTGACCAGCTCTCACCATCCTCACAGCTGCCACTCCATCCTTAACTACCAGCATCTCTAATCTGAGTGACGGGAAGAGTTTCCTGAGGAGGCTGCCTTCCCGTCTTTGCATCTGTCCCATCTTTGTGTGTGTGTTCCCCACAGCACACCTTGCACAAGTGGTGGGCAGCAAGGCTGACTCTTGAATGACTCATGCCATAGCATGTCTTTCCCTTTCCCAAACCCAAATGGCCTTTCATCTCACTCAGAATAAAATTCTAAATCCTTTCTAAGATCTACAAAATCCTAGATGGTTTGATCCCTTCCTCTCTTTCTGCTATGACTTGAATGATCACATCCACCTCCAAATTCATACCAAAACTCAATCAGCAAGAATATTAAGAAGTGAAACCTAAGACTCAAGAAGCAGTTAGATCCTGAGAAGTGTCTGCATCTTCTGTCCTTCCCTCTCTGTAAAAACACATTCATTATTAGTGCCCCCTGCGGGACAGTTTCATGGTGCTATCTTGGAAGCAGATACCCAAACTGCTGGTGCCTTCATCTCAGACCTTCCAGCCTCCAGAATTGCAAGCAACACATTTCTGTTGTTTATACATTGCCCAATCGCAGGGATTTTTTTATAGCAGCATGAGCAAGTTTCTGACCTTCTCTGGTTCCCCACCCACTCTGACACTGCTCCTGCCACTGTACCCTGTTCACTTGGTCCAGATTTCTGCCATACTCCCACTTCAAGGCCTTGTGCCTGTTGGCCATTCTGCATGGAGTAGTTTTCCTCCAGATGTTCATAGGGCTCAGCCCCTTTCCTCACTCATACTTTTGCACAGATATCACTAATCAAAAGTCTTTCTAATTGTCTTACTTGAAATATTACCATTTCCTCCATCCATTCATTTTCTTTTTTCTCATTTTCTCCCTCCCTAAAATTTTATAGATATATTCATTTGCCTTTGACCTCTCCTCCCCTGACTAAATGCCATTTCTTGAGAACAGAGAGTTTGTTTTGTTAACCAATGTGTCTCCAGTAGGCAGCGTAGTGCTTAGTGCACAGCAGACCAAAACTCTGCTCAGTGGGGATTATCTGGAGGGACTCATGGCAAACCCATCACATTGACAGTCCCCTTTGTGTGGACACAGAGAAGACACCAGGGGATAGGCAGGAGGTCCCACAGCATAGAGTCACCTGAAGGATGCTACACTTTGTTCTTCAGCCTAGGCATGTTGTAGTACTGGGACCGGGAGAATAACACAGCTGAGAAGATGAAGTAATGGAAAGCTCATGTCCTCTATATCCCAGCCCAAAGCCCTAGAAGCATTTGAGAGGTGTCTTAGTTACTTATATAGAAATATCTGACATACCCAAGTTAAAGGAGGAAAGATTAATTTCACTTTATAGTTTGTAGAGGTTTCAGTCCTTAATCAGCTTGCTCCAAGCAGGTGGTGTGGCAGAGTCATCACAGAGGAGAAACAGGGCATAGGGTAGCAGGCAGAAGGCAGCAAGCAGCGAGAGCAAGCCTACCTTCCTCCTTTCCCCTTCTACTCCATCCAGGCTGTATGCCTATTGACTGGTACCACCCACAGGAAGGGTGGGGCTTCCGTTATCACACCCAGTGCTGCGGTAAACTTGCTTCATTATCACACACCTAATCCCAGTGCCACACACCCTCGATCCAGCCACCTACGCAAAGCCCCACCTATGAGTGCATGAGGGGGATCTGAGAATATGCACTTCTTCTTGCGTGCCAGGAACCTGACTAATCAGACCCCAAATGTCCATGACGCCTTCTGGAGGGCTCCAGTCATCAGGCTTCATTCAGTACAAATGTACAATTTATCCTATGGCTACAGCAGGTACTTTTCTATGACTGCAGTCAATTTTAATCTAATAGAAAATACAGTTAAAGTTTAGAGCTGATTTTAGATTTCTGTTCTTTGTGCCAAGCTACACAGTCAGAATGAGGAGGAGAGGCACACAGGTGGCTTAGCATTGGGTTTAGCAGATGATTATGGGTGTGGCTGAGGGCACTGACACCATATGGACCAAGACTGTGACCTGTGGAAGGGATGGGACAGTGCAGTGTGTGGGCCCAATGTGGCCCCAGTGCCTGTCCTCATAATTAATGTCTTATAGGGACACAGCCCCAGTTATTACTTACAGGTTTTCTAGGGCTACTTCTATAAGAGGACAGAGTTGAGTAACTGTGACAGAGACAGCATGGCCCACAAAACCTGAAAATATTTGGTGTTCTACAGATAACATTTCCTGAGCCCTGTACTAGAGGAAAGAGCCTGACAACTCAGTCTCTAGCCCCACTCTGTTCCTTAATATTTAAATGCAAGCAACTGGTCAACTCTCGTGAGTCCCCGCTCTTTAATCTTGTATATGGTACACAATTTTGGACTAATTTACATAGATTTATGTTCATCTAAAATTTCCTGGCCTAGATGGTTCTCAGTTACAAATTTATTAAACAACAATAACCGGGCAATATTTCAAAATGCTATGGAACTTTATATTCTTTGCTCTGTTGATCATAGAAGGTCACCCTGACAATGAAATAACAACTATCACATCCTGAAGCCTGATATTCTCCCTAGTGATTGTGGTTTTTTTTTTCTTTCTTTTTTGATATGGGGAATTGAGACCTTGTGCTTGCCAGACAGGTGCTTGTGCCACTGAGCTGTATCCCCAGCCCTCCCTACTGATAGTTGAAGATAAATCCCAGCCAGTATGGCTTCTGTGTGCCATTGTGACATCCAGGACATTGGAGAGAGGCAATGGCTTCTGGGTGGTCACTTCTAATCTGGGGAATTCACACAGCGTAGAACTGCCCTTAGCACACATCCCATGCTTGGAGGGGATGGAGGGATGACTCCGATCATACATGCATCAAGCAGAAAATTAAAATCAAGATGAAGTAGAGGTGGGAGGGCCTATCGGAAACCCATTTGCCTTTCATATGAGAGCCCCACGGTCCCTTCTCTTAAAATGTTATTGTTTAGCCCTGCCCATCCTTTTCTATAGCTAAACATTTGAAAATTTTTGTTTACATTTCTTCTACTCAAAACACCTTATGTAGTTAGTAAGACTGTAGCAGTCAACATGGAGAGCCTACAGTGTTCAGCCCTAGAAAGGTGGGGCTGAACCATGTTCCTGGTTCTCTGTTAATGCATAGGATGACCTTGAAGAAGTTGCAAAATCTTTCTGAACCCCTGCCCCGTGGACTGTAAAATGAAGACAATCTATCCTCATTAAGTCATTATAAGAATTTTAATGAGACTGGATAACTCTCTCCACCACTCTCTCATTTCCCTATTATAAAAATGGTTAAACCACTTACAAATTAGGTGCTTTAAAGTCTGAGGCAGCTTGCATTGTCATTTCCAAGAGATGAATCATGGAATGCTGGGTGCCAGCAGACTTTTTAAAAATTTTGGTAATATATATGGGGGAGTTTATCAGTTACTTCTTTTAGAACATGCTCCTACAGGTCTGAGGATGTTCAAAAAATAATTTTATTTAAGTGTAGGCAAAGATCATAGAAGGACACAATATTCATGTGAAGTCAAGGGAAAATGCACCCAGTTAGGGAGTGACTTGCAGGAATCACTGCCTGTTCTGTGTTTTCTCTGCCCTGTGTTTTCTCAAGATGACCTGTGTCAGGAGGATCACAGACAGGTCAAAAGTCTCTATTGGAGTAAATTGAAAATCCTAGATAAATGAGTGAATGGAATTTATTGGCCAGAAAACATCTTTTAGCATAGAATCTGTGGGCTCAGGACTGATCTGGAAACCCTTGGGGGGACTCCAGCCTTCTCTGAGTCAGGTGATAGAATTACCACCTGCTGGCCCCTTTCCTGTGAGCCAAGTGTGAACAGAGAGCTGGAGGGACTTTCAAGACCTATGGAGGTGGCAGATGCCAGAACCAGGAATTAAATCACCCATTGACTCAGATAACCTGGCCATCTATTAATCCCAACAGTACAATCCATTAGGAAGAGATATTCTGAGTTCCAGCCTCCATCTTAATAACCACAAGAGGGCAGGCAAAGGAGGATGAATCCACCGCAAGCAGGCACCACCCTAGACCCTGAGGATACTCAAGAAACTTACAATATGGAGACCAAAGTGGATGTAGGAAATGCTGGATCCGGGGGGCACAGAGACATGGCTGCTGGTGAGGAAAGGAAGAAGGGAGGCAAAACAAGGTCAGGCACCTGCCCTGCGCCCTTCACTGCCCCTTCCAGCTAGAGGAAAGAGCAGTGCTGCTCAGTGAAGCAACATCCTCTCAAAGCTCAGTGCACCATGTTCCTGTGGAAGGACCAGGGCTCAGAGTGCAGGGCAGCAGGTCTGCCAAATTGTAGTTTTTCATCAGATGTCCCTGAAACAGAGCAGTAATGTTTCTGTCTTATTGCCCCTGCTTGGTCCAGGCCAGAGAGAGAAGGCATGTCTTAGGACTCTAGTCTGTTGCCTTTGGAATGTAAGGGTTCCTGCCATCTCCAGCTCCCAGTGCAGAACATGTTAGGCAAAAAGAAAGCCCAGGGAACTCATCAGGGCATCACCTCTTGGTCCTGAGGAAAACAACCTGTCTGCCTTCTTTTTTCCACATTTC
The DNA here is from genome assembly GCA_004027595.1 of Dinomys branickii. Taxonomy (NCBI): domain Eukaryota; kingdom Metazoa; phylum Chordata; class Mammalia; order Rodentia; family Dinomyidae; genus Dinomys; species Dinomys branickii. The sequence continues at coordinate 72,851 of PVLD010007458.1, read as the reverse complement.
AGTATTTTCTTTCTGTTTTACATTTGTGCCTGGATCTCTTACAACTTTTCACAGTTCTATTTTTAAATTGTTTTATCTTCTTGGAATCTATTCTTGTCTGTGCAGTTGCTGAACCATTGTTTTGACAAATGTCAAATCAACATATCAAGAACCATAAAAGATCCTTTTGCCCGCTGGTTACAACTGCACTGAGTTTTCTAGATTTGTTTGCAGAGATAATCTATTTTTATAAATGAGGAAATTGATTGTAGAGTGATGAACTGAATTTCCACTTCGCTTGATGCCTGTCACAACACTCACCGGATAAATTCTTTAGGTTTGAAAATAGCATTTTTTTTGTTTTGTTTTTAATATGTTATATGCTTAGTGATTTAGAAGCACTCTCGCATTCAGGTCTCTCAATAACCCTGGGCAGTAACATTTTTAACAGGAAAATTAATTACTTTATCTGGGTTACATGCTAATCAGCACCTGTGCTGGAATCATCATTTAAATACTCTGACTTCCGCTGTAATTTTTCTTCTTTGTATGTTCAGAAGTCAGAAAAAGTTGCCCCTTCACATTAGTAATTGTTTAGAAAGTGGTGAAATTAGATAAACACAGCTTTATTACTGTTTTTCTCTCTCTAGGGACATGGAAATGTTTTAAAGAGATATATCTGGCATCTTTTTAACAGCCTTCTTTGTAATATATTTGTCACAGTGAAGTTTTAAAAAAATAACTTGGCATTTCCCTTCCTGTGGCAGTAAGGAGCCAGGGAGCATGGACGGCTCAAATCATGGAGATACAAACAAAAGGCATTTAGAACAATCCCCCGGTATTAACTTTTCCCCTCATCGCACAATGACCCTCAAATGGTTTTACTTCAAGGGAGGAGAAAAACTGCCCTCTCCCTCTTTTGCCAAATGAAGCCCCCCTCACTTTTCCTGCAAGAATTCCTTTTCTGATAGAGCAGGGACTTCAAATGCCCCAGGTCCTGGGATCCAACCTCAGCCTGGGAAAATCTAATCATCACCTTTCTGAAACTGGTGAACTGAACATAAAGGAGGGTTAAATAAACAAACCAACAAGATAAAAAGGAAGAAAGAAAGAATCGAAGTCTCTCTGAAATGGTGGGAGAATTCCTATACATGCTGGCACAAGAGTGATAGGGACACAAGGAACGGGAACTGATGTCTCAGTGCTCAGGGCAGTGAGGAAACAGTTCTCAAAACACAGCACAACAATGAGGCAGGGGATCAGGAGATGGTGGAGTAGGAGGGAGGGGCAATGCCAGGGTTGAAGAAAGAACTCTTATGTGTTACATAAATGCCCCAAATCCCTGTAAGCAATGTAATCACTGCAAACATAGACCAATAAAAAATTTTTAAAAGACCAAAAAAAAAGAAGAAAGAAAAAACCAGAAACAGCCAGAGTTTGAGGAGTGAGGAAAGGCAGAAGATTAAGTCCTGTGACTTATGTGGTGTAGGCTACATCTAGGGAACTGGCTAGAGCTTGGGTGAGGAGGGTGCTGCTTGGTATGGATTCACCCATAACTGAACAGAAAGGAATCTCCCTAAACAGTGATTGTAACAGATGTTGCATAAATGTGGATGGTAAAGACTATTCGATGAGCTCTCAGATGGAAACGATGAGCACTTCATTAGGAACTCAAAGATGGGTGTCTTTATTATAAAGTGTTAAAGAAGTTGGCTAAATAGCAATTCTCCACAGTTTGTGGAAAGTAGAATGTGAGAGAAATAAAATTGGGTAGTCAGCTGAAGCTATTTCTAAGCAAAGTGTCAAAAGAGCAAACTGGTGTTGGTAAAATGGGAGAAGACAGAATGATTTAAGGTGGAGTTATTCATAGAGAAGTAACATCTAAATTTAAGGACAATTCTCAGCCTACTGAGAAATGGAAAAGCACCAAGGGAGTGAACTTCTGATAAGAGAATGATGCAAATCAGTCCTCTGAGCAGAAGTCAGGAGCTATTGCGCAGACCATGAAAGGATGACAGGCAAGTGGCTTTAGAGGTCGCAGGCCTGCTTGTCTCTGGTGTTAGCCTCTGGGAGGAATCACAGTGTCAGAGGGCCTGTGGGCATTTGTAGGACCTCAGCGCTCTGAATCAGGTGCTGCCTCATGCCCTCGTCCCTGCACTGCACTGTGAATTTCAGGTACAACTGGCACGATGTGCAATGTGCCCAGCAAAGCTGTAGGTGTGTGGCTGCCTTCACCTGTATTTCAGAGGATGCCTCAGTGCATAGCAGGCCTCAAGCCGAAAATTGCCATGGAATGAGGTCTCTAGAGAGAGGTCCTCTTAGGGCAATGCACAGTACATCCAGGGAGGGGGGGCTGCCCCCGTGATCACAGACCAGCAGACCCAAGGATAGGAGTGTGGGTCCACTGGGAATCTTGAGCATGTGGCTCTGGTGTGGGTCTTCCAAAGAGGTGGAGCCAGTGCAAAGGGCTATTGTGGATATGATGCCACTGCACCCAAGGTCTGGAAGGCAAAGTATCCAGCTGTAGGAGCTCATGCCTGCAAGGGTTTAACCTAGCAAAAGATCTGTTGTCCCATTCTGTCTTCTTTATCCTTTTGGAATGGGAATGTCTATCCCATACTGGACTCTTCTTTATATTCTAGAAGCTCCAAAAATGTTTAATTCTGTACATTTACAACTGGAGAGCAATTCTCCTCCAGATGCATCAGACTTTGGGTCCCACCCATATCTGATATAAATGATATTTAGCTAAGACTCTGAATATTAAACTTTAGTGTTGACTGTGGAACAAGTCAAGACTTTAGAGCTATTAGGATGGAGTAATGTATCCTGCATGCGGAAAGGACATGGATTTTGGGAGCAGAGGCAAAGTGCTATGGCCCGAGTGTTTATGTTAACCCCTTTCACAACTCATAATAAAATCACCACTCTGATGATATTAGGAGGCAGGGCCTTTGGTTGTTGATTAGGTCATGAGAGTGGGGCTCTCACAAATGGGATTTGCACCCTTTTAGAAGAGACCTTAGACAGCTGCCTTGCTCCTTCTACTGCGTGAACACACATGGAGAGAAGGTGCCATCCTATGGACGAAGAGTGAATCTTAATCGCCAAATCTGCTAGTGACACTGACTTGGATTGCCGCTGCCCAGGATGGTGAAGGTAACTCTGTCATTTATAAGCCATCCAACTTACAGTAATTTTGTAACAGCCCAGATGGACTGGATTGCTCTTCTACCTGTAGATTGGTAGAGACAGTTTGGCACTGCTGCTCTGAGTCCTGGGGAGCTGAGGACAGAGGGAAAGCAATACCTCCAAGAGCCATATGTGGGGAGCCTTTCTTCCTTCCTAAGTTGGCTGCCACCTCTTCCTCATGCCAGTTGCACGAATTGTCTTCCCCAGGAGAGTGGAGGCATTCTCCAGTCTGACCAGTGGTCAGAAGCCCTGTGTGGCCCCAAGTCATGCTTTGCTCATTTTGGTAACATCATGACATCAAGTGAAGAAAAGTCCCTTGAGTGAGAGAGGGTGTATAGTCGGGGAAGGACAGCTAGGGATGCTCCACCATAGTATCATAGCTCACGGATGCTTGCACAGCGAAATCTAGGACAGCCCAGGTCAGTAATCCTCCAGTTATGACTTCACAGTGATTAAGTCATCTGAAAATTTAATCAGGCAAAATTACCTTCAAAATTACTCAATTGAAGAACAAAGAGTAGGTGATTTTCTCAAGGTAGTAAAGACGGCAGTTGTACACAGATAAACCTTCATCAATGTCTGGACAGTTTCAAAATAGACAAGTTATATGTTCATAAGTTTCTTCCTTTCACCACTAGAAACATAATTATCAAGACCTGGAGCAAAAATATGGGCTATAAAAATTTAAAAGAGTATGCAGTATTAAGTCCCTGATCTCTTCTAGACCTTAGTAGCCAGGTGCCTTTTAGTAAATAGTTTAGCTTTGAGCCTGTTTTTCTGAAGTAATGGAAATAATGACACAAAATCTCACTGGAGTGATCGATTTAGAGTTTCCATAAATCACTTACCATATTGACCAGCACATGGAATTCCTCAATAGTTAAGAAATATTAACATTATTCTTATTATAGATCATCAGTCATCTACCTATTTCAGGTAGTCTAAGCCCATACATGATGAAGGGACAGTGAAGCAACTTGGCTAGAGTTTACCACTAATGGAAGGAAGTGGATTTCTGCCTCCAGGGAAATCAGCAGAAAAGAGAACACAGCCCTTTCTCGTAGATAGGGGGTCAGTATTGGGGTTTTTCCTACGGGAGACTTTACTCCTGCAGTCACTATAGCAGAATACCCTTTTCTTTGCCAGCGGTCTCGCTCTGGCTGCCTCTGTGCTCCCAGCTGCCGTCAAGCTCTGCGGTTAGAGAGACCACTCCTAATAAGCATGCTTCCCCCTTGAGGAGACTCGCGGTCCTCTGTCCCTACAAGATGGTTCCCCTCCAGAAGGAATCTCCGTGGCTATGGCCTCAGTGACTGTCAGATGGCTCACTACATTGTAGTTAGAGGAAAAACATCCATAAAATCCAAATCTGGCATGCTGAAGGCATTTAGATAGGATATTTTCAGTTTTAGGAGAGATTAGAAACCAGATGAGTCCAGAAAGTAACTGCATTTGCTGTCCAACCTTCCTCTGTCCTGTAATATCACACTGAGAAACCAGCCTAGTGATAATTCTGTGTTACTGTATGTGGATTTGCACGTGTGTTTAGGGACTGGGGCATCACATATGGCAGGCAAACTGTTAGTCACACTACTCACTGACTATGCCATTTTGGACAAATTACTTGATCTCTCAATCACATGTTTTAAATCTGTAAAATGGGCAAATGGAAATATTATATTCTTTGAGTTTTCCTGCCTAAAGAGAGGATGCACTTGGACTGCCATTATTTCTTATTTTCTTTCCAGTGCCAGATAATTCCTATAATAATTCCACTTACAGAGTACAGAGAGCTGTGGATATATGTAAGGAGACAGAAGACTGTGACACAGTGAATCCCAGACCATCAGCTAGAAATTTGGGCCTTTTTTAAACTTGCAGAGAAAACTATAATTTTAAAACTTTTCTAAGGTCCTTTGGGGAAATTCTTCCATAGTCTTCTCTTTTTTTTCTGTAATATTTTTTTTTATTAAAAAAAAATACAAGTACAAAAACATATTGACAAACAGATACCAATTAGCATAAAAACTAGTACAATCACAACTAATCTATAGACAAGGTGATATGATCTCAACAGTGGTCATTGCTTTATCCATTGATATCTTCGAAGTGTAAATATATAAGCCCATATCCAGACATGCAAATTTAGTCAGACAATTAATCCTCT